>BRZM01001023.1:0-46792 GCA_033238685.1 Lates japonicus | reverse complement strand
CCCCACTGGGGGTAAGCCAGCAGTGTCAAACATGGCTGGTTTCAGTGTATTTTTTTTTTTTTTGACCATGCTCAAGTGGGTGCTCAGCTGTGGCAGGAGGAGGGGACAGAAGGCTGGGCCAGAGGCTCACAACTCTGGATGAGAGAGCAGAGTTGGAGGAGATAGCACAGAAAGTGAGAGAGGAGGCCTGCAAGGGAGAAGAAGAAAGAGAAACCAGGGTGGGTGGAGGAGATAGAAGAGAGAGGACAGAGGTAGCGGTATACAGGGAAAAAAAAGAGAGACTGAGAGAGCAAAAGAGGGAGAGGAGGTGGGTGAGGCTGATATAAAAGGATAAAGGCGGGGTTGTGGTTTCAGTCACATGATCCCATGCAGGCTGGAAGCCTAGTGAGCCTCCAGGTGGCAGAGAGACCAATAGATGTTGGTAGATAAGAGAGAAAGAGAAAGAGGGAGCAGGACACGCTAGCAAGGCTCACCACAAAGACAAATAAAATTCCTTTTCATTTATCCCCTCCTCCTCATACATCTCCTTTGCACTCTTTTCTCTGCCCCTGAATTCTTCCCGTCCCGGGCTTGCCTCGCTTTCTCCCCGCCTCCTTCTCCACTCCCGGCCCTAGCAGGCCAGGGAATGTCCCGCAGCGAGATGCCTTATGTGGACCGATGAACCGGATCTGTGGCTTCCTGACACTGAGGAGAATGAGAGCAGTGGCAAGTTCTGCGCTGCTATTTGCTACTGGACACAGCAGGAAGCCTGGTGGTTCATGGATGTCCCACAGGTATTACACAGAGCTGCTGCTAGCTTAGTTTCAGCTGTAATTTGGGGAAAATCTCGCAGGTAACTTACAGACAAACGTCATTTGTTGGGATGGAAAATAGAACAATTTCCGAGAATTGCATGCCAGCTAACATTGGCTATCAATGTGATGATCAGCTTTCATGCAACTCTCTAGGGCTAACTGGTAATACTTTAGCTAGGGCTAAGTTCCCCATTCATTACGAACACAAAGTTAAGTACAGGGTAAATGTTTCATCGCTAGACAACCATACTAGGATGGGAGAACTTATTACGAATTTAGTTGACAAGCAATTAGAAGCGTGATAATACAGGCACATGAGCAGGCTCGAGGCTAACGGTGCCGCCTGTGTCCTGCTTATCAGCAGACATCCCTGTAAATGGGTTAGAAGGAAAAATAGAATAAATTTATAATAAACAATAAACCAGGGGTTGTTTTTTGTGTGTTCTAGTCTCTGGTTTTGGTTCATGTAGTGAGCACTCGATATTTGCTAGAACCACAGGAATAATATTTTCTGCCTGTGACCCACGTGTGTCGCCAGTTATTACAGTGTAACTCTCCTCTGGTTTGTACATCATGCTATTTTTGAGACGCTTTATTCAGTTGTTACATGAAGTATTCATAAATGATGTAGTGCAGGAGGAATTTTAAATAATTCAGTAAGTCCCTTTCTTTATAGATTGAAAAAGGTTAAATTTTTAATGATGTTAAATCAGGATCCCCTAGTTTCAGAAACACAGCAAGTCACTGAAATTAACTATCATGGGATCATGCCAAAGTAGTATACTGTAATTTTACTCTGCAGGCTTATTGACTTGCTTTCAGAGCTTGACTTCACCTCCGCTACACATTGTATTTTGTCAGCAATCACAAAGAGGCCCTTGTTAAATAGACACAAATTATTAGTTTTAGCTTTCTTTCTTGCTTTTTCTATTTTGTTCTTTAAAAATCCTTCTCCCACAGAACCTTCCTGTTATAATAGATCATGAGACCCTGCTCACCCCACATCTCTAAGGTACACAGATATATTAACACTGAAGCTTATCTTGACACTAACATGATAAGATTAAGTATACATAGGATTAATTTACAGTATTTGGTTGAACTGGGAAGCTAACAGTAGTGAGCTTTGTCCTCCTTCTAGGTCAGCGATGCCACTAAGCTGAGGCCTAAGGCAGAATTCTGCTTGGTAAGAATGTGCACTGATCATCACAGTCTGTTAATTTTTCATTTTAAAATACTAAATTTGATAGTTTCCATCGAAAGAGAAGGGTGAAAAATATGGACCTTCCTAGAACTAATCCACTGATATTCTAACCTTTTACAGTTTAAATCATTTTTTCTATACTGGCATTGTGTAGCCAATTGTCAACAGTATCAATAATTTAAAAGACCATAAGAAGCTTGGCATCTTGTATAAGCATAGAACTTAAATGTTCATGGGTGCTTTGCTAACATGAGCAGTGATGGTGTGATTAATCACATGTTGACTTGAGCTGACTACACTTACCATTACCTAAGGAAGAATGTTTGCTGTCCCTGTTCCTCTGCCCTCTAAACTCTGGTCAAGCACTGCTGTCCACATACTTTCTCTCCACTATTGACCAGGCAGCTGTCTGTTAGCCAACACACAAAGATGCAGGGAGGCAGGTCGGCGATCTGGGCTCATGTTTATTAGGTTTAGCTATTTTAGGTTGTTTGTGTCCTTCAGATTTCATAACCCTTCATCAGTGAGATGATTGTGTTGGCACCGATGAGTTTTCTGGATCATACTTAAGGTCTAATAAGTTCAGATCCTCAGTAATTTTTCTACCAGCAGTCCTATTTTATAATTGTTTCTGTTATTGTGTACCGCAGATAAGCTGCTGTTTTATCTCATCTGTCTTCCTGTTAATCTGAATATTTAAAATACCCTTTGACGGTGTAACAAACTGTTTTGCATTTCTGTATGTAGGACTGATATCCCTTTGAATGTATCTTCACCCCACAAAAAAAAACTATTCTAAAGTTTTAAACCTTCATTGTTACATCAGTTAATCCTGAACTTTTAGTCACATTACCTCCAACAACTATTGATACGTATTACTGCTCTCTGTGATTGGCTGGAATATCTATCACTTCTGTGCTTATGGCATACATGTACGCCCTGTGCTTGTGTTAGAAGATGATATAAATGATAAAGGAAACTGCTCAGGAAAAATGCTTAAAAGCACCACCAGTGATCAAACATCACAATGTACCTTTAAGAAGGCAGAGACCCAAGGACCCTTTTGGGACTCTGTAAACAGCCTTTTATTAAGTAATTTCATCAACTTTCTAGATTAGATACTTCACCCTAGTATAACATAGTAATACAACCATAGTTGTAGACATGATCATTGGTTTACATATTGTCTAGATTGTATTTTTTCAGTTAGAACAACTTTACCAAGCAAACTACTTAATCATTCAAATCTAAATGTGATTTTTTTTTAAATTGAAATGCTCTGCTCCATTCTTACCATAATAGTAGGCCACTTGTAATATTAAACTTGAACCTTTATTTATTGCACCTAACCATACCTTGAGCATGCCCATTGACCGGCCTATACATGCCAACACACATATGTGTTCAATAAAGGTATCCAACAATTTAGTTCCTTATTTTACTCTGACTGCCTGTACTGATTAAGTGATCTTGGTTTTCTAATATAATATATATAATTGATATCCTGCCACCAAATATTTTTCTAAACAAAGAAATAGGTGTCTTTGGACTGAGTTTTCCTCATCCTGTGCATTCAAGACGGGAAAGAAAAGTGTTGCATAACATGAACCATCATCAGCATGAGTAAACCTCTCCCTGTTAATGTTTACTAGCCCTCTCCTCCTCTTCCATCCG
Source organism: Lates japonicus (assembly GCA_033238685.1). Classification (NCBI taxonomy): domain Eukaryota; kingdom Metazoa; phylum Chordata; class Actinopteri; family Centropomidae; genus Lates; species Lates japonicus. The sequence continues at coordinate 43,120 of BRZM01001023.1, read as the reverse complement.
CTTCAATAGTGAAATACTAGTGTGTGACAAGATGTTGACTGCTGTTGACTCTGTGCACACCAGTTGCCTTTTTAGAGGTTTCTCGACAGGATGCCGCATCCTAATCGAACCTGATTCAGAGATGTATGAGGTTATTTTTAAACCGCCGCTTGTGTTCGTGATGTTTTGTTGATGTCTATGAATCCTGGTGCTCTCCATGTTCTGATCTAGAAATAGAGGAAACATAGGGTGAAGAAGAATAGTAAGAAAGCAGAGACGTGATTTGTGAGATGAAAAGTGCTGCATTTGTGTGAACTTTGGTGCTTGGCTGCATTTCTCAGGCACACACATTGTTTTATTATGTAACTATGAGCCGATCTGATAACTCCTCCTGGATTTTTCATCCCAGTGCCCAAGAGACCACTACACAGCTACTCCTGGAAAATACAGTGACACATTGAAGATTAATGCTGTTGGATTAATTCATGCTGGCCACCTGAACGAAACCAGACAGACAGATTTATTTACAGGGAAGTGGGAAAAAATAGCATGAGGTCTTATGTAGTCTAAGAGCTGGATTCAATCACACACAAGGAAGAAATGATCTTCATTGTGCCACAGAGCTTGAGCTCTCCTGCCTTTACAGCTCAGCCCCACTAGATTTATGGCCAGTCCAGTTTTAATGTAATTTATTCCCATGGTGTCGAAGGAAATAGAGGAGACACAAGGACTAAGTTTGAGTCAGTAGAACTGAAGGATTTATGGTAGAGAGAGACAGAAGGAGAGGACTTAGTTCTTTTCAGCTCCCAAATCCTGATCCATAGCTAATCAGCATTTGACCCAAAAATTTCAGATTGAAAATAGGTTCGCTCAGTTCACAATGGTGTGAAACGTGCGGAACATTTGGCGTTGGTAGTCAGCTTTTTTTTTCCCAAGGGCTCGGAAGTGGGTAGGTGGTGGTGACTAAGGCAGCTGAACTCCAGCTGTCATCATCCATGGAGAGAAAATAGAGTGTGTGGGAGAGTCCCCGGCTCAGTTGTTTTTCTTACCTAGAGAAATCTGTTGTGCTGGTCTGTCTCTCCCTCACTACCATATTCACATCATATTTTCTGGGCAAGAAAAATAAAGCTATTTGTCAATCCCACTTCACAGCACTCTTTGTCCTTGTAGTGTTATATGCATGTGATTCATATTTAACACAGAATGAATCAGATGGTGGTGTAGAGAATGTACCTGATCCACCAAAGAGGCCTGAATATACTTTCACACACTTTTATTTTTATTATCTATTAGTCATCAACAATGCGGGATGAGGGAAGTTCTTCCTGCAGGCCACTTGACTTCAGCAGGACCTCGTGGACGGTCAATCGCCCAATAAAGCCACCAAAATCAGCCTGTGAGACAAAACACATACACAGTCTGCACAGATCAACACATACAGACATACGGGTTCATCCCTGATTCAGCTGTACCTGTTCTTGGCTCATGTTTTATCACTCTGAGAACCATTTTCTGGGAAATGTATGAGTGACTGTCAAGAAACTGCATTGGAGTGAGCTGTATATGACTCAACAGGATGCTGTATTGTTGTATGATTCTGGGATAAAGGACTGTTTCATTGTTCTCACAAAGCCATAACCTCCAGAAAGGGAAATGGATATAAAATGTGTTAAAGGCTTCACAACTGTTGCACAGCATAGAAGTTACATGTACTGATTTCACCTATGGAGAGAAAGGGCTTTTTCATCCCACACAGCCAAGTTCCACAAAATGTCTATTTCTGTTTAACACTGTGCTTAATTAAACATAGTCTTCTGTCTTCTCAAGTCTGTTGCATTTGTTTGTTCCTAAGGTGCCAAAGTTGTCTACGGCCAGCAGAATTCGGAGAACCAGAAGTCCTTGCTAGATGCCGGGACCCAAGAAACAAGTCTCCTATAGACAGAGATCATTGGAGGAGTCCCCATCATTACCCCAGACACAGGTAAACATTACCTACACATGTATTACACTACCTGTACAAGTACACGTGTTATTACTTGAGCTACGTTTAAAATACTTCATTCATTTCAAGATTTAAACTATTAGGAAATAAACACAACACTGATAAACTGCTGTCATAAATGAGTTGCTTAAAACATAGGTAGAATACCGATATAATGATAATATTCTGTGTGTTTTATGAAACTAAGAAAAGTTATAATATTTTGAAAATAATTTATTCACCGACTTAGCACCTGTGTTTCTGTTTATATCATTTTACGCTGAAAATCATTGGCTTTCGGACCCGTTTAGACACACGAGCAGTCTGAAACACATCACAAACGGGCCACTTTGGGCTCTGAGAAGTTGTGACACTTTTATTTTCTATTAATGACCAAGCACCTAGTAAAAAAAAAACAAATGACAGATTAATCAATAGTGACAGCCTTAGAAACTATTAATGGGCAGTATGTGTTGATGTTAATCTCTGAGGAAAGATCATGTGTTATTAATTGATTTGTCTCTTTATTTTATGTTAATGAGTATACTTAAATTCAAACTTTTAAAGTTTTGTGGTCATAGAATCCAATAGACATAAATTAGCTCTCAGGCTTTTAGAAATGTTGCTGGAATCCAGTAATTAACGCTCTCGACGCTCCTCGCCTCCAGCAAGAAGGTGGTGACAGTGACAGAGGAGCGGAGGCTACGCATCACCTCACAGCCAGCTGCCAGACCTCTGGGCAGTGCAGCAGGCCGACTCCAGGAGCACACAGCTGGTTGTTGTGGCTACCGCGCTACAAGGAGCTGTGGTGAGTACCTGCCACTTCATAGCTGTCGGGTGGGCTGAGTTGGTTTCACGCCATGCTCTTGTGCCAGTCAGAGAGATTAAAACATCTTCAAACGAGATGGTGGCGCCAGTGTCAATACGTACAGTGCTTTGACAGAGCCTCAACATGACGTGCAATATTGCAGTTACAATTAAAGTGACATCCACTGAAATAAATAGCCTTCTCATGTGAGAGGGAATGTAAAGTCTTGGGGACTGGGGAATGTGAGATAACAGATTTCACCGATTATAAAAGAAATTGAATGAATGTTCTCATAAATACTCACATTAATGGACTCCAAAATGCGCAGGAACTAGAAAAAAAAAATGTGCTTTCATTATTGTGTAGTAAATTGGTAACTGTGAGATCTTTTTGCCTGAAATTATAAAAACTCTGAACATCTTACCTCTCTATCCCCAGATGAGGAACTGGAACGCGATATTTCCTACTGGAAGAAAAAAACCACCGAGCGCCTTAAGTCTGATTTGGCAATTAACTTTAATTAAGATATGGAAGCCTGTAAGGAATGTTTTTATTGATGGTATGTAGATTGCTGATTCAATCACAGTCTGAGGCAGAGTAATGTAAACACACAGTCGTGACTTCTAACATGTTTTATCTGCAGCCTGTGGAATTCAGTGTCACTTCACGTCCTATCATGCCTTGTTTCTCGGGTTTTCCCACACACACACAGTCTTGTCTCCATGACTCAGGGACATTACACGACTTACGTTCATTTCTAGAGACTTACCCTTATCTTAACCTTAACCACTACTGCCTAACCTCAACCTTACTCCTAACCTAAACCTAACTCCTTGCCCTAACCTTAAAACATGTCTTCACTCTAAAATTTTATGTTTCATTATGTAGATTTTTTAAAAATTCCATAAGGAAGGCAAGTCCCATAGTGACTGTGTAAACAGATTTAAGTCCCCACAACATGCCCAACCACACACACACGGTTCGTCCTCAGGACAATACTGCATGTCCCTTTTCCCCATACTTGGCAGGGTTCGCCCTTATTTGACAGCTTTATCTGTATATTTGGCTGGTCAACAGGCTCCCAAGGACACAGACTCTGTCTGCTGTATCAAAATGGCTAGGTCAAGAAAGTTACAACCATCAGGTTTTAGTTTGTAGCCTGTCATTTAGCAAAGCTCATTGTGCTCATTTCGATGAAACAGAAAAATCAGTACTAGCCAGTACATCAGAAATTTTTATATAAAAGCTATGATTTGTAATATTTATCCTGTGCATTTCAGTTGTTAATGCTTGACCTCTTCAGGCACTATGAACAGTTATTTTCACCTTTAGGAGAAAACTTGAGAATGATCCCACTGAAGGAGGTTCACAAAGTCCAGAGTGCAAACAGAGGTATTTAATATGTCCTAGCATTTTCCCATTGTACAAAAATGTCTTTTGTCCAAGAGATGATGTTTACCTTTTCTGATTTGACAAAGATATACAGGAGATGAGATAAATATGATTTGACTTGTTTTCCACTTCTGTTGCAGTGACATTATGAGAGATAATCTGTTTGAAGCCCGCCACCACATCAAGGACGTTGTTATACAGGTGCATCTTTCTTTATGGATAAAAGGAATGTACATTACAATTCTGTACACGCCTGACGCCTTTGATGCGCTCACTGCTATGTTTATAAATTCCTGTTCTTCAATCACTGTCTTGTCTGTTCATATGTTTCCCTTATATAATATGTCACCGCTTCACCTTTTCTCCCTCTTTCACTGTCTTTTTGTTCTCTTCTTCTGTCTCCAACAGGCGGACAGTCCAGAGGAGATGCACAGCTGGGATCAAGGCTGTCTCAGGGGCCATTGTGGCCCAGCGGGGCCTGGGAGGTCTGCTGCCACAGTAAAATTACACACTCAGCACAGCACTGTGTCACCATGGTATGGATTCAAGTGTGTCACGTGGCACCTCACATGTACTGTAAACAGGAATGACTTCAGACTTGACTTTGTCAAGATAGAACTTGAGGCTTATCACACAAAACTTATTTGTTTTGTTTCACTCATGTCATTGATTGATTATTGCTCACAGTTTTGCTTTCACAAGAGTCACGCAGCGTAAGATACAGAGATGTAATGAGAATCTCTATTACAAACAGATGCAGAAGAGCAAGAAAAGTAGTTTGGCTGCAGTATGTTTGTGAATTTGCCCCTTATTAAGGTAGTTTATCATCAAGGCCTAGCTGTTCTAGTTAAGGTTGTATAGTCTGAAACTAGCAAAGACTGATAAAACTTCCCAACTTGGAGAGCTTGAGGACCAGCATGGGACCCTGGGACAGTTGCTTCCAGGCTGTGAGGAATGACATGATTTGAGAGAAAAAGCTCATTATTATGTAACTTGATAGGCTATTACAGGCTATTTTTGCAGTATTGTGTTTGGCACAGCCTGTTGTTCTGCATTTTCCCACCATCCAAATCCACAAATACAGATGTTTTGAGGTACTTTTTGAACATGTAATGTCTTCTTATTAGACAAATGATAAAGCTGATAGATGACAGGAAATGAGGGAGAGAGATGGAATCATATGCAACAGCGTCCTCAGCTGGACCTGAATGGTGGGCGTTGTAGTTCATGGTTGCATCTAACCCCTGAGCCACCAGGGCGCCCACACCGATTTTTTAACTAAAGGTCGAGGTCAGCAGACCAAGATACCCAAAACGCCATCACCGCTTTTCAGCATCCAGCAGTGAATCAGTTAGCACGCTTACCTGGAGTTTTAGAAACCTGCTAATTAGTTGAATCAGCAGCCTACATGCTTGAGATGAGGAGAGGCTAAACCAGTTCCATAGTCCTGACTGCAGATAAATACTGTCCTCTGCAGCTGGTTCCTTCTGGTTAGACTGGAATCATTCTCAACACGCCTTGCGCCCCACTGTTTCTCTACAGTTCCTTTCTAGCCTCCTGTGTCTTTCTTTCTCTTGCTTGTTTTTCCTCTCACCTCCTTTTTCCCTCCTGTGCCTGTTCTCTCTATCCTCATCTTCCTTTTCTTTCTTCTTCTTTCTGTCACATTCTTCCACCTCCTCTCCTGTGGGCAGATGTCCATCTGCTCTAATCCTGCTTTGCACTGTGTTACAGATGCTGCAGGCCAGACGCTGTCGAACCCTGTATACAGAGAGGTATACATCCCGAATCGGGAGTGCAGCACGATGTCAGCCTGCCTAAATTCCCCTTTAAAATCATAAGTTCACCTTTAATACTGTTTCCACCACCGACAACTTTGTGGTTGTAGACATTATATATATCAGATCTGATGGCACATCTGATGCTCTTTTTTTCTTTTTTGCTAAGAACTGTCCACACCCTACGATGGTCGTGATAACCAACAAGGCCCTCCCTTCATGCGCCTGCTTCTCTCATCCACTTCTCCTCCTTTTGCTTTTCTTTCCTTGTTTAACTGTCACTTTAAGCTCGGGCTCAAAGTTTGTGGGTCCATTGCATTCAGATAGTCGCCAAAGAGGTAAAAATAAAATTTGTGTTAGAATTGCAAAGCCCGAGTGCTTAATTTAGCTTCTCTTGCATGTGATGATTCATGCGCCACAAGCATGGCAACCCTAAAATCACACAATCTTCAAGTCTTTCAAACGCTAAAGTAATACTATTGCCCAGGTACAGAATAACTCTCAACGGTTGAATATGTTCATCTAACCATTGAAAACCTGCAGCCACGTCTCCCCTCCCTCCCCTCCTTATGGCTTCACCTGCACAGCTTTCACATGTCTTCACCATTTATTGATGATGCTTTGGTGTAAACATGAGTTGATGAACAATCCAGGCGCAGTCACACACACACACACACTGCTTGAACTTCCGACCATTTAGTTATGAGTACCTTAGCCTGTTTCTCATCTCTGTCTTTATTACTGGGAACATGTGTCTTTCACTTCTGTTTCTTCCCTTCATGCTCCTGTTATCTCTGCAGTCTGCTGCAGCTGTACCTGTCTTAGATGTGGACATCCTGCTTGTCTCCTCCCTCCTGTTCGCTGCCTGTATGTTTTTTTTCTTCTCTTTCTCATACAATACGTACTCACATACTTGTTTCCACTTTGACCTCCTATACCTTTTTAAAGTAAATGCTGAACATTTTAACAGCTTTGAATTAAGAACCACTGGTCCTGAAACCACACATCCAGAGTCAGAAACTATAGGTTTTCATGGTGGTGTGTTGATTCACCATACAAATATTTAGTTTGTAAGAGCTATTAAAGTGCCTGTGTTATGATCATATCAATCAACTGCAGTCCAATAAACTGTTAGGAATTTTCCAGATCTTACTGTGGTAGACGTCTGATGATCTGTCTAACAGCCCCCAAAATCCATGCATTTGAGCCTGATTTTGGACCAATGGATCAGCATAAATCTCTTAACACATGTGGCTCCTACTAGATATTCTGACATTTTTGCATAAGGAATCTGACTTCAAACTTTGTGGATGCATAACACACTATATCAATTTACTATTACTATTGTTTCATAGGCCCGTAAAGTCCCAGGATGCAACTCGTTACTGTGTCAAAATGTAGTACTTTTAAGTCAACAGAGATATCCGTATCGGAGTCTCTTGGAGCTTTAATGGCTGTGATTTTTCTAACCAACATTTCACCAACTGCTCAACGGCTGCCCTCCTTTTGTTTTCACTGCTCTGCTGTGTTTTTCCTTTATCTCATGCTCTGTTTTAGTTTCAGAGATTGAAATCTGACAGGAAAAGCTGTGGAACAATGAGCAACAACCAACCACTGCTTCCTAAGACACCTGCTCTTCCACTGCAACCTGCTGAGACCACCAAACTAAACCCGCTGACACCACTTCACCACTTCCCGCCACCTCACCACTACTACTACTATCATCACTAGCATCTCTACTTACTTACTGCTACCACCACCCTATCTGCACTCTCTAGCAGTGCTACATTCTTCAGCACCTACCACCTTCAAGCTGCATCAGACCCCACATGCTGGTGCTAATTCCCAAGTCTGTAACTCACTTTGGCTCTTCTAAATAAACCACATATCAGATTTCACTTCTTTGCTCCACAACCACTGTCTTGTGTCCCTCTTTGTGACTCTCGCTCTGTCTCCCCATCACTGCTGTAGAACACGGCAGCCGCCCACTTTCACCGCAGCCCCTCGGTCCCCCCCCGTCTCGCCGCCTATATTCGCTATGCCACCCATGCTACCCAGAGTGGGGCTACAATACGCGCGGGCATTAACGCCGCAGCCTGGCGGACAGTAGCACTCTATGAGCCTGCTGCCACGCCCCAGTCATCACAGCCACACGCCCAGCACGCCTGTCTCCTGCAGGAGACGCGCCTGGCGAGTGACCCACAAGACCGCCTGCGGATCACCATCGCCGACTAGAGGAGTCACCATGGCGACGGGCGGAGTAGCTTGAGCCCCTGTACATGCCCGAACCACCGACCTGACGACGCTGACCTGCCGGTGAGTTCGAGCTGTTGAATTGGACATTTAAAACTTGTTTATCTGGATGGGATGTTACAGAGACGCCATGGATAAGAGGAAACCATGTGCACATGTGTTTTTTTTGGTGTGCTGCCAGGCGTTATTTCCTCAAACCAAAGCGCTGTTGGTGGACTACAGCGCACAATTTTCACAACTCATCTTTTTGAGTTCTCCGTCAGTGCTGTCAGTGTGCAAGAGAAATGTTGGTCACCACTGGAACTGCACTCGCAGCCAAAGACCCGCACCTAAAGTGTTCATCCACACCCCCGCCTGCTCGCTGTCGACGACAAAGGCCTATTTATTTACTTAAGAGTTGATGTTGTCAAACAAAACTACAAATTTTAGTTTACTTGTGCTGATTAGATTTCAGTGACAGAGCTTTTATTTTAACCTGTACAGGCACAATGTTGTGTCTAGTGGTGTTTAGGGCAGAGGATTTTTGTAAAACACTTTGTTCCGAGAAAATAAGGGAGCTTTTAAGGGTGCAAGGTATCATTTCTGAAAAGAGCTTGACTGGCTTTTTCATCACCTCCCTGTAACGCACTTAATTGGTGTGGCTCAACCTACACTCACAATTGTAACATCACTTGTCTACCATTGTTGGCCAGCGTTAGATATGGGTTTTTGCCTAGGCCTGAGATCAAACCTCGCCTAATGCAAATAAATAATATAATTCAGGGACACTTGGGCTGTCTAGGACCACATGCAAAAATTGGAAATACATGTATGATTCAGTGCATAGACCAAATATATCCCAGCCACATTCAGTCAGATGTGTTTTTTAGGTCGCCAAGCCTTTGATTTGAACGCCTTTATTTTTTGGAGTATATAAGGAGGGTTATGGTCAGTTGTTTAATTATAATGGGTTTCTCAGTAAGCTATTAGTTGACTGTTCTGACCAAGCTGAATTAGCTTACATGTAAATCTCCAGCTTTTACAGAGATGAGATTACTGTGCAGATGTAAAAGAAAAACAAACTAACGAAAAAAAAATTCAAAGCCATCTCAGCACATGCATCACTTCACAACCTGAATCTGCATCTTTGCAAACTACTTTTCAGCTTCCCAGACTTTGTGGACTCATGTTTGTAGGACACTGATGACGGGAAACTCAGCAACAGTAAAACAAGAAGTACAAGATATATAAGCTTGTATGCATTTTTGTAATTCATAGTAATAAAAAACTTCAGCAATAAGGGGTAGGGTCACTTATAAATAAGCTTGCAACAGTTTACATAAGAATTAACTAAACCTGCAGTCCGTTGTTTGAAGATGATTAGACTGTATGAACAATTCATGCTAACGTTTTTGGATAATGATTTAACAGAAAAGAAATATTCAAGCTCAGACACTTCCATTGCATGTTAACATGTTAATAATTCCTCAGATTGTCCTCCCCTCTTTTAAAATTTTTGTTTATCTATGGCCGCTGTGTGTGTGGTGTGTTTGGTGCAGAATAGAGCTGAGTGCAGCAGAGTGTTATTTTTATAAGTTTTAGATGTTTCCTGATGCTACACTCCTGTGACTTTGTGTTGCCATCCCAGCAGGCAGTTGTACCATGGTTTTATTTAAACATGTTCTACTTTAGTCCCGCCAACAATACACACTAATCTCTTTTTTAAGTGTCTGTTCCAGATTTCAGCCCAACAAAGCTGCTTTCTCCAATTCCTGTGCAGTCTGGTGTAATTGGTTTGAATTGTTTTATTTATTATGTGGATGACTTGAAAGAAATAAACACTGAAAATGTGCTCATGTGTTTATCTGTCATCAAAGAGCAGTCAGTCTGTGGAGATTAGCAGAGCTGTAGTAAGTCTGTGAAGAAGGAAATTCACCACGTCTACATTAACGTCTTCTATTTTGGTTCTGCTCAAGGCTCCTTCGCCTCTTGTGGTGAGAGGAAACTCAGCACCTGAATCACTGCCACCAACATGCTATGAATGAAAACACAGTGCTGTACAAGTCATCCGTTATGTATTTCTGATTGTGCTTACAGATGGATTTAGGTTTAAAGAATGGAAATGAGTCCCAGTGGTACAAAAACACCATCTGTGCGATGAAGTCAGAGTTAAAAAAAAAAAAAGAAGTTGGAAATCAAATACAAATTGCACGCAGACACTTATTTAAGAATTACACTTACTGTTCACATCCTATCAAAAACAAGTCCTCTGAAGCAATTTCAAACCAAATTGACTAAATAAAATAAGCCATCCAAAAACAATCTTTTTGTCCACATTTATTCACCCAACACATTAAAAATGTGATGAGCAAACTGTACTGTTTTTTTTTTCTGTTTTGAATATTATTACTGCAACAACACCAGCACAAAATCTTATAATTTTAGGGTACTACAAAACTACATTAAAAGCTTGTGTACTTGAAATTTGATAGATGATAATGTTGAATTGACCTGAGCCCTAACTACAAGTTGGTTTTGCACTTTGTATTACAAAATCATTTATCACCAGTATCAGTAAGGAAAGTTTATTTTTCTCAGCACATACACAGTGATGGGAAGACATAATTACCAGAAGAAGTCCTGCATTAAAAAAAACTTGAATAGAAGTACTTAATTGTTTATTAAAATATACTTAAAAATATCAAAAGTACAATAAAAAGTACAATATTTCCATTTTATATTCAGTATGCGCCTGACTTTTCTCATCGCTGATGATTTGAAGGTCATGTACAGTGTGTATGTATATCTCTTTCAGTCAGTTCTAATATCGTTGCTCATTTACATGTGCAGCTTCTCATTGATAAGGCATAAAAGATAGATTTCCATAGAGTGAGGTCATGGAGCAGCAGAAAGTTCTCTTAATCAGTCAGATAACGAGCCCTGACGTATTCTGGGCTTCAGTCTTTGTATGTACAGAATATTGTGTGATACTGCATGTGTAGGCAGCACGAGTTGATAAGGATGGTGGTAAGTGATTCACAGAGAGAGGGAAAACCATCTGCAGCCGGCTTTTTACAGCCATACTATAGCACTTTTTTAATCCATCTTCACATACGCCCATTCCTCAGCCTGTCATTGATCTTAACTGTGGGATGTGAGACTTTGGTGTGGCTTCAGGCGTGATGAACTCGCCACAGCCAAGACATCACTGTGACCTAGAGCAGGAGATCACACAGACCTCACAGTGGCAATTTGTATCCTCGCTGGCCTCGGTCGGAGAATGGCAAGGTTCTTTATAGATGAGGTTCTTTCTTATCCAAGTGATTTTCCCACCATTTCGCCCTCCAGATACACATAACGGGTCTGATGACACTTGAGAGGTCATGGCCAGCGATGGCGAGTCATCTCTTTATTTTAGAACTGTGTGTAGTAATGGACCTGAAAACATCACAGCACTCAGCTTTTGGCTCAGATCAATGTACTTGAGTTCACCCAAGACAATTAGCTAAGCTTAACCTGCAAGCCTACATTGTATATGTTTACTGCTCTGTGTTGCAAAAACTAGTCCAGTCTTTGAGAGCATGACCCTCCATGCCTTTTATGTCTCCACCTGCTTTTTTTTGGACATGACAGCATTTAGACGTACTGCAGGGGCCTCGGCCTCGAATCCCACCTTTCACGAGCGGTACCAGGAAGCCCCCACCCCAAGCCAATATGATTTAAAACCAAGTGGCTATCAAACAGCTCTGCGCCCATAATCAATCATACATTGTGTTGAGGCATTTTATGACATGATTCATTGCCTGCTTTTACTGACCCTTTTTACAGCTCACCACAGACATCTTAAACTCACTAGAGATTTGCTGTTTGCCAACAGTAAAATTTAGTGACTGAAATGTGTTTCAACAACACACTTAGTTTAAAGATTATTTTATGGTATTTCCAGTGAGTCTAAAGTATCAAACATTATTGGAAAATGAAAGAAAAGTGCAATGATTATCCTTATTTAGATATCACTACAGATGTTTGCTCTTCGTTGGTGCTATAACCCATAGAGATGGGATTGATCATAATAAAATGAATAAACGTCTCGCAATTTTCAATTAGAGCAACTGGCTGTTCGCTAAAGGCTAGCGTGAAAAGTAATCACAAATCCCACAATCCACCCAACTTTTTCTTCTATCACTGATTTTCCGATTGTTGGCAGGCTTGTGTGTGGATGCCAGGAGGACTAATCGCGAGAAGAAAAAAAAGTGTGGAGGGCTGTGCAGCATGTAAAACATTCACAACATTGCTCCTTCCACTACTCCACTGGGTTTTGATTTTATACTGTTATTTGTTTGCAACAATTGAATCGGGTTCAGTGTCATGGCCACAGTTGTGCAAACATTAAGTATGGCTGAAAATGTCCTTGAGCTTTTCTGTAGGCTCCAGAGGCAGCACTGTTGTTGAAATTGACCTTGACCTCTGACCTCCCTCAACCTTCCTTGGAATGGAAGCAACAGAGAGATTTTGTACAATAATTTGGTCACTTTTTGAAAACTTATTTTTACCAAGTTTGGTGTCACATCTCTTTAAAAAAAAAAATACAGCACATTTGACATCTATCCTCAAACAGGTTTGTTTTCTGCCCTCCTTTTTTTTTTTCATTCCATCCGCTGCCTGGAGACACAGCAGCCTTCCGTTCAGCACACGCAAAACACACCAGCGACCAGCCTTGTTGTGATTATCTGAAAAGCGAGTTGGTTTCTATGATGCCGCGCCAGCAAAACGAAGACGCGTAATTAGATGTGCAGAGTCCTCTGTTAATGCCTCCAGCTGAAGTGACCTCCCCTCAGGCACTACTGGTTTTCTCATCATAACACCGCAAGCAGAGATAACTTGGAACTTCTTTAAACTTATTTAATTTTTAACGTATTTTTTTTTTTTGTTTGTTTGTTTAATCCGCTTGGTCATCGTTGTTGTGGCATCGCAGCCTTTGCGTCCGCGCCGGCAGATGCGCAAATCTCCAACCGGCAGTTATCGGATGTCCTGCCAGGGTGTGACAAGTCGATGTGTCCTCGGCTGTCGGCGGACCGTCTGGCTGGATGTTTCACGTCGCCACTGCTGCCCGGTGCGTCCGGCGAGGGGAAGTCGCGTGGCGGCAGCGCGGGAAGCCGGACCCGTGCGGAGAAGGCTGGAGGCCCGTCTCCGGCGGGGTGGCGTACACGCCCGCCAGCAGGAGGAGCGTGAGCGCTTATGGGCGCAAAGCCACCGAGCCGGTGTGCGGAAGCGACGGGTGTCCACCGGGAATATCTGCGAGCTGAAGGAGGTCAGCTACAGAGCGAGAAATGGCAGCAGCCAATTCGTTCTTTCATTCAGCGGGATGCAAGGTGAACTGTGGTTGTTGTGTTCAAGGACAAACAAGAGTCAAACAAATTGAGATACTGACAAGAAATAGTTGGAATTTGAGTCATTATTCTGTATTTGGAATTTCTGCTGAGTTAAACTTTCATGTTTTCATGTAGGTGTCTGCAGGTGGTTTGTTTTCCTTCACTTTTCACAACTTGCTCTTGAACGCACCCCTTCAAATCCCTCACTGGACTTCACGCAGATGCGAACCAAAAAAGCTGCATTCAGTGGCAGCACACACAATCCCCATGTGTCTGGTATAACAAGAGCCACTATTCAACCGTGTTTCCTCTTATCCCTGCATTACAATTAGACTTGATCAGAGGAACTTTCTTTACTTTTGCCCGGCTGAAGGTTTTGAGCCTCCCACTTCTGATGTAAAGCTGATGTGAGCCTGGATTAATTTCCCGGCATGCACAGCCAACAGTCATATAATAATCTGCTTGATTGTTTTATAATAATACAGCCAATGCTAGAGCAGCTCAAGCAAACATTAGCTGAACAGAAAAGAATTTTCCAAAGTTTACAAGTATGATATAGGTTGTTATTAAACAGTTGAAATGATATGGGTGGGTTAATTAGTATTGTTTCAGTGCAGACTGTGCTTTATCAATGTCATGTGAAAAGTATTCCACCCTAATCAGTGGAGCTCAATACTGAACAGACATCATTCTTCGACTCTGCTGCTGTATGAAACAGCATAATCCAACTGGGAACACACAATCAGTACAGTGTTACTGAGTCATTCATCATCATTAATGCTATATGTTGATGTGTGCTGGCGTATCTGACACTTTTTCAGATTCCAACACACACTTGCGCGCACACCCGTGAGGCTACAGGTGGTAAAGGCATTGTATCATTCTCTCAGTTTTTAGTGTGTGTGTGTGTGTGTGTGTGCATGTGTTTTACACCATCCGAAGTGGGCACCATGTGTGCAGCTGAAAACTCCTGAATGAAGAGCTTCAACACCTGTTGCCTCCAAGACATATAACTTACCTCAAGGCTTGGAAACTTATTGCGTCCTCCCCTCCTCCTCCCAAAACTCCTTCCTCTCTCTCCTTTTTCACTCTTTTAGTGTCTCTCTCCCTCTCCGTGTTTCTGTTGTCACTCATAAATCACACTCAACAGTCACATGAAGGAATGCCTGGCGCTGATGCAAAGCCACAATTCCTCCTCCGCTCTCGAGGACAGTTTAAGACAGGCAGGTGACACCGAGGGAAATCACAAAATTATCAACCCGTACTTTTGGGAAAGGTTTACATGTACATCAAAAACCCCTGTGTGGGCGCGGTGGTAGGGCAGACTGTATCGCCACATTTGTTTGTCAGTCGTGTAAGCAACTTAAATGCTTAAGTCATTCTCAGGCAGCTAACCATGTCTGAACCAGAGCAAGACTGTGGTGGTGAGTGCCATTGATTTTCCAAGGCACCCAGTGAAAATTTCCATCGCTGCAATAAAACGAGTCACATTTCGTTTGGTACCTCGGATGTGCCTCTGTCCAAGCTGCTGTTGAATAACGCTAATAGCAGTTGTAGCATCTCTCCCTTTTTAAAATTCACTGTAGCATAAGATGTGATCAGGGCTGTCGACTCGCAGGAGTTGACAATGAAAAGAAACTCAGCCCCCTCAGAGCACCTTGAACTACCCTGTGACTTGGCCCCATGTTAAGAAAACACATGCAAGTACACTTTGCATGATGTCATTTCGTGTCTGGACTGTTAAGATGGTGATTATGGAAGTTGTTCATTTTGGCAAAGAGAATTAGGTCAAATATTGCTGTGACCCCAGGGTCATGTTTGTTTAAAATGACCCATTCAAGAAAAAAAAACAAACAAACACATTTTTGGCATTTTCAAGTCTTTATTGATAGTAATAGTGGAGAAACTGACCGGAAAATAGTTAAGGGATAGAGGGATCCCTAATTGGAACTGAACCAAGAGTGACCAAGAGTACTTGAATGGTATGCATCTGCTCCACTACCAAGACACCCCAGGTGACCCATTTGTGACACAGAACTGTATTTATAGGCTGTTCAGATTTTAATCTAATTGAAAACCCAATACAAGACTGTACTGCCCTTTATGGCGTTGCTAGCTGATGTTGCAGAATGCACTCTGTGACTCAGGCCAGTGACATTGTGCTGAATGTGCACATTCTTCCCCAACTTGTCTCAGCCACTCAGAATATTAAAACACCATCTTTGTTGCGTGTGACTTTTTTATGTTGCTCTGTCAGTCCGTCTCCGCTCCGGCTTCTGCATGTCTGTCTGTCTGTTTTCCTCATCTATTCTCCTTCCTGTCCACGAGGCCTGCAATTCTCTTGCTTATTATATCTTTGCTTCACTTACTGCTCGACCACCCCTGCTGCAGCCTCTTCCGTGGACAACCTTTCCTCAGATTTCATCTAATTCTGACAACAAAATGGAAACATTGTGTTTGTATATCCTCTTTCTCCAGATTGTACTGATAAGGCAAACAAACCTGATGCCTTTTCCTCCTGTCCATACCTCCTCCCTGCTCTCTCTCCTCTTATTTCTGCCAGTACAGTCACAGTTGGACCATGATAAATCTTAAGAATCTTATAAATAGCTTTGAAGTTATCAGATTAATATTCTCCAAGGGTTGGAACCTGGTCTGTGCATTACAGTGGCTCTGTGTATCTCTTTGATCCTCATATGTCATTTTCTGACGACAAAATGTGAAATGGTTTGGATTTCCTTACTGTTACTATGCTGATAAAACTGCCCCCTTACTTACTCTGATGTGAGTGTGTGTTTGTGTTTCTGATTGTATTATGCACTGTTACCCTTGGATGACATCCCCAGTGGAAAAATTAAGTTCTTTGAGTGAAATTCAATTAAAATGTGACAAATTGAAAGCAAAATTAGAAATGGAAAAGTGGGGTTAGTTAGAGTCACTCACACAGTTGCACAGTGGGTCACCTCAAAATGTTTCCAGTGTGTCATTGTAACATTATAAACAGCTGAAAGCTGTAGTACATCTTTTTAACAGTGGAAAAACAGAGCCTCATCAAAACTAAATGATTCATGACCTTACACTTTAGCGTGCTAACATTCACATCTGATGAGTTACTGAATATGTGTATTGAGCCAAAATCATTCACTTACTTAGAATACACAAACTAAGTGACAGTGTTTGCCGTAACTCTTAAAGCTCTACCCAAGCTTCAGTAGCTCGGTTTCCACTATGAGGTCAGTTAGAATGAAAAAGAAACCAGAGCTTGTGTATTATTCACCTTTTCTAAATGGGAGTGAATCATATCACCCTAGAAAAGGTTTTGCATGGCTCTGGTTGGCCTCAGTTTGCCCAGCAGCAGGGAATCAATGTGTGTGAGTGAGAGGAATTGACCTCACTGTATTCACAACTAGTTTTCCCGAGTCTAGAGGATAAGAAAAAGCTGCTTCCGCCTGCAGTCGCCAATAAAACAGTGGGTAGTATGTATGGGAAAATTGAAAAAGAAAAGAAGCTGAGATCTTGAGGGGGGACCCTTGTGGTGAAGGTCAATGTGTGGAGAGGGGAGGGATAACGGGTATATGGGGCGATGAGGATGGGGGGGCTTTGAATGTGTGTGTGAGAGGGTGAGACAGAGACAGGCTAGAAAAAGAAGGTGCGTTTATATGAACTTTCTTTTTAAAATTGTTATGTTTGAATGGTTTTCCCCTCATTGAATGCTTGATTTGACTCCAGAAATAATCTCGTAGACATCTGATTATTGTTAACTGATGGTTAACTTTAATACAGTCTTTTATTAGGAGACATTTTCCCATACGCTTTCTCATTATGTCTTCCATATGAGTGAAATCTTTACATCATCAGGTCACAGCACCCTAAAGCAAATTCATTACTCTTTATATGTCACTATGTCATTCAAACTCTGTAATGCATAACAGCCTCAGTAGACACTTTATGTTTGACTCAGTTATGTCAGAACAATTAATTTATTTCAAACTGTGTATAGTTCAACCACTTCTAAAAAAGCAAACCTTGACCCATCCCTCTTTGCCAACTATAGACCAATCTGTAAACTGAAACTGCTTTACCTGGACTGCTTTACTTTCCTGCTTTACCTGTTAGATCTGTAGGAAACCCACAACACTTTTGATGAACCCCAATGTTGCATTCACTAAATAATCACAGCACTCCTAAGTCTCAAGTGATATTTTGATCTGTACTGATGCTAGTGAGTGCCTTGTTCTCCACCTATTGGATGTAATACTGTTTATCATCATTGACTTTTTGGAGCCTGCAAGGAATTAATCTGTCTTACTTTGCATGTCTCATGGCTCAACTCCTGGCCCACTATAATTTAGCTCGTCTTTAAACTGAAACAACTGACTGACAGGATGGCTTGGTCTTGCAAGATGGCTTATCTGCCACAACCAATTAGAAATAACTTAACTCTTTTAAACATAACTAGATGGAACCCCTGATTGTCGGTGTTAATATTATTGTTTAGATCATCTAGAACTGCGTTTTGGGCTGCTTTTGCCTATATGAAGTGATATTCTTAGAACCCATGGTTTTGGTCAACAAATGAACCTTGAAAATAGCTTACTATGCTGTCTTGTTCTCGTTACCAAGTTTGAAATAGGCAATTTCCAAATGACAGTCTCTAAAAGGGACTACAGTATACGTAAAAAAAATTGCTGTCCTACATTTAGCTTTCTTATTTAAAGTGGCTGTAAGGTTTTTTTTTGGTAATAACAATGTATCAAATGACGACATGAAAACAATGTGAAAGGAGTCGCTCATAGTGATTAATCTGCTGAGAATTATCACCTGAATCCGCAGCTCCTTTACTGAGATTTAGTGAGTTTCAGCTCATTGTTTAGCTGTCTGGTCCGTAAATTTACTGTTTACTTCTGGCAACAATTTTGTAGCTGGAAAAATGTTACAAAAGCAATGTGTGGATCAGACACTAATCAGGAAACTTCACATCCCTACTTTATCTCCACACATCAGTGACATTCAGGACTTCAAAGTTAAGGATGAATTAGTAATTTTTTGGCATGTGAGGACACAGCTGCTTTTCACTTTCTAAGCTCAGTTCAGC
This sequence comes from Lates japonicus, assembly GCA_033238685.1. Classification (NCBI taxonomy): domain Eukaryota; kingdom Metazoa; phylum Chordata; class Actinopteri; family Centropomidae; genus Lates; species Lates japonicus. The sequence goes on along the minus strand of BRZM01001023.1, from coordinate 24,486 downwards.
AGCGCAATAATCTGTCACAGTATATTAATCAGGCAACAATGGCTTGGCCGGGCTCTCTAATGTTACTGAGCTGTTAGCAACATCTGATTCATGATTTCCCATTTCTAACAAATCGTCACCACCGGGCACCATAAGTCTTCTATCATCACGTTTGCTTTGTGGCGGTATCAGTGTGTCTCTGGTAGTAAATCCCAGCATGTGTGTGTGTGTGAGGAGGCAGCAGTCCTCATAACATTGTGAAATGGAAGAGACAGAGAGGCTGTATGGACGCTCCAGAAACAACACAGGTTCTGGACACTGGGCCTGCTCCCTCTAACTATAATCCTATCAGAGCTGACCACTAACCCCCTGGGTGTGAAGCTAGCATGGGGAAAATGACTCCAGCCTTTCCATTACTTCTCTGTCTTACTCTGATGAGAAACTTGTGTGACATTTATCAAATTCAGTATTTGATTTGTAGGGTTAAAGTTCCACAAGGAAAATATATGTGGAGATTTGGAGAAAAGTGATTCCATTTGCCAACTTCTTTTTAGGAAACGGCTCTAGGGATGGAGTATTGTCAGTCCACCATTTCTGCCTAAACTAAAAAAATCTAAACAGCTATTTGATGGAGGGCTATAAAAGTTTGTGCAGACGTTCATGCCTCCCAGCTGATGAAACCTACCAGTTTTGGTGGTCCCCCGACTCTTCCTCTATAGTGCCAAATGTTTTAAGATCTATTAGACAAACTGACTTAAAATTTGGTGCAGATTAATCAGGTGATCTCTGACTTTTCTGTAATACCTCCAGCAAGTCTAAATCTGCAGTTATTTATCTCACATATCTCAACATCTACTGTGTGGATTGGCACATAGTTTTATACAGACATTCATGTTGCCCAGAGGATGTATCCTAATGACTTTAGTAATCCTCTGACTTTTCCCCTAGTGCCACAAAGGGGATGTGGTTTTGAGTGAAATGTCTCAACAACTATTGAATGGATGGATTCTCATACTAACAAAACTAATGAGATTCCAATCATCCTCAGCTGTAATCTCTATTTAGTATTAATTAGCAAATGCTAGCATGTCAACACACTAAACTAATTGGGGGACATGGTAAACACTATGTCAGCATTAAGCCTTTAGATAGATAGATAGATAGATAGATAGATAGATAGATCCAGTGATTATAAAATACCAGAATTTTTCCCCTGCAGGGTGACAAATGTTCTCATACTGTATAATTTAATGGTATTCGTTACGGCAAGATGGTGCTCATTCCATGCTTGTGTTAGCTTAACTGCACCTCAGGGGGAAAGTCTCTTTCTCTTTCCTTAACCCTTCATTGCAATCACTGATATCCCAGGGCTTACGGCTGCCTTTGACGTTCTCAAATTCTGTCCTCTAGGAGAAAGTAATGACTGAAAATTGTCCTTGTGAGACAAAATCGTACGTGGCAAAATAAGGGTTTACGAATGGAGGGATGAAAAGCTCTGAGGGAAAGGTCTCGGCAGTCTTGATTCATAGCTTTGGTTAAACTGTTTTCTGGGTAGGACTTAATTACCAGGTAAATCAGTCAACATTTCCTGACTTGCCCAATGCTGGATGGATGGTGGGGTGGGTGATTCAGTGAATTTGGCAGCACTCATACATACAATGTCTGACAGTGTGTGTAAGTGGTATTATACTAGTTTAGTCTTGACAAAAGAGCTTTTGATGGTTTAAGAATTTAAAGTGCACGTATAAAATCAACTATGGGGTAAGATAAGTGTGAAGGTGAAGGTTAAGTATTTCTTTGTATGTTTTATTGCCAAGGTTAAGTGTTTGTAAATGAGTGTGCGCCCATGTGTGTCAGACCTGACGTAGACAGTCTAAACCACAGATGAACTGTCATCCTTTCTTTTCCCCACTGTGTTATGATAAAGGGCAGTTTTATTTGTTGGTTTTCTATTCTCACACAGCTCTTACATCATGCAGTATTTCAGTGCATCTATTATTTGTTTTTACTCATCTGGCATCCTATGTGTGTGTGTGTGTGTGTGTGTGTGTGTGTCTGTTGTATTTCCAGCTCAGGACAATCCAGACAGCCCAAGACACAAATACAACTTCATCGCCGACGTGGTGGAGAGAATTGCTCCTTCTGTAGTTCACATTGAACTTTACCGCAAGTAAGAGCCATGCATCTGTGTGTGTATATATGGGCCAGACTGAAACACACTAAAATTTACAGCCCACCTGTGTACTTAACCAGACCACACCAGTTGGTGGCACACCTTTTTCCACCACTTCAGTCTTTCAACAGCTTTTCTTTTCGTTGTCTCCTTGGCTTTTAAGCTCTTTTATCTCTCCCTCTCGTCCGTCTCTGACACCTTGATTCTTCGTCTGTGTCGCCTCTGTTCTGTCTGTCACTGTGGCTTGTAAAGTGGTTCTTTCACTGTCTGCGCTTCCATCTTTCCCTCACTCAGATCTGTCTCTTATCTTCTCTTTTCTTCCCTCCCCTGCTGTCACTGCCTCAGGTTGATTTGAAAGTGTTTTTTCATTGCTGTATACTAATCCTGCCATGTCTGTTTGTTTCCCCCTCTTACTGATTTTATATACTTAATCTCTCCAGCTCACCTTTAAACTCTTACTTACCCACATGCTTTCAACTTGCGAGTCTTACACTGCTATTACATCACGCATTGCATTTTTGCGTCTTCTCAGTTTGTTTTCCTAGAAGGCACCTGTTTAAAGAGCAAAGTGAACAATAATACTCCAAACTATTTCTTCCTCCATCTTCCTGTCTCCTTCACCCCCCACAGGATGACCTATTCCAAGCGGGAGGTGGCAGTGGCCAGTGGTTCTGGCTTTGTTGTGTCAGAAGACGGCCAGATTGTGACCAATGCCCATGTCGTGGCCAACAAGCACCGAGTGAAAGTGGAACTGAAGAGCGGCGCTACCTATGACGCAAAAATCAAAGATGTGGACGAGAAATCGGACATCGCCCTCATCAAGATCGATGCACCGGTCAGTAAAAGTGCAAAGAGTAAAAAATAGTAGAGTGATAGCTAGAGCTAGATATCAGGAAAGCAAGTCTCCTTTAAAGGAATAGTTCAACATTTTCTGGAGTATGCTTATTCATTTTCTTGCTGAGAGTAAGATGTGATTACCTTGACTTAGTATAAAGCCAGCAAAAAGAAAGTGAAAGAAAATGAATTAAATGTCACACTGCTCCTTTAAAAAAGATATACTTTGTCTTAATGAGATGTTATTTGGCCGGAGTAACAGGCTTATTGGAGGATAAATGCCCTACTCTTTCCCACTACACTTACTTAAATTTCTCCTCCTGTTGGCTTCCTTTTTTATTTTTTGGCTCTTGACTCAAAGAACACAGCACTTATGTCTGGTCACAACAAATGCAAGTCAATATAACTATTGAAGAAATAACATTGTTTGTCAAATTCTATAAGCTAACAACCCTCCAAATTCACTTTATAGACCGCTCAATTGCCCGGCCTTCAGGATGAGAGTAATAGATGTGGACAAATGTTTGTTTCACAAATTAACTTTTACGCAAAGATTTATGAGTCACGTGGAATGAGAAAATCTGCAAAGGTACTCTTGACAAAGTTTTCTGTCAGCCGGTGCAATGGGATCAAAACATTAAATCACCATTTTGTAATTCTCCCATTTAACTGTTGGGAAACATGAAGGCTGTGGGATTGAAGTCTGGCACCAAAATGTACTAAATCTATGAGATTATTTAGAGTGCAAGAGTTGCAAAGTGAGAGCGCAGGTGCAGCCAAATGGGTCTTTAAAAGACAGCTGGCTGGCAAGTCAGGCCTGATCCCTCTGGCGTTCAAAAAAAAAACTGACAGATATTACGCAATTCTTCTCACGAGCAGCTTGCCCAGACAGTCGCTTATTACTGAAAGGGGAAAAGCCCAGTGCTGATATTTAAAAGAAAAGAGGTGAGTATCGTTTTGTGCTTTGTTGCTGCACAGAATGTTTGGTAAACCTTATTCTCTTTGTATCTCGACATCCCTGTCTGTCTGTGTTTGTCTGGATGAGCAGGACCCACGTTATATGTTAATCACAGCCAAGAGTCATGTGAAGGAATGCGTGGCGGAAAGCCAAGGCCTCTATTGACTGGGAGTCATAGCGGATCGGGGAGCATTATGGAGCTTGTTCTCATGGCTGGGTGACACAGCTGAATAGATGTTCATGACAGCGACACGAGGTGTATTACAAAGAACCTCCAATTTTGAAAAGAGGTTGAAACATTCAGGTTTTGTTTGGCCGACAGCGTGAGGGAAGAGCGCGGAAAAGAGCAGTGACAGATTCTTTGTTTTTGTTCATCCTATAATAAAAGCCGCTCCGCCTGTTGATGACAGGCTGGTCTTCGTTCAGGAGGGTGAGGGGGCTTTCCCTGTGTTTGTTTGCATCATATGCTCAGCCTTTGCCATATACAGTCAGTTATAGCAAATTCAGGAACGACTGATGCTTGAAAAATATCTTACTGACCTGGTCCAGCCTGTCACCTAGAATGTATTTGTAGCATTCATCTGCATGAGATCATGACCTGTCTGATTGGTAAATGCCATGTGATTGTACTAAAGCGGGATAATTAACCAAATGACAGCTAGCTGTATCCAAGGTGTCATACTAGTAGATTCAACATCATGAGTATGCTTGTTTTGATAAAGAGTGTAAGTCATTATGTGAAGCTGAAGCAGGTCATCCAGGCCATGAGTCAGCGATGAAGTCCCAGGAAACCTGTGGTCACTTTGGAAAGGCCACATTATTTGGATGAAACTGGCATTTCTGCTAATGAGGGGTGTGTGTGTGTGTGTATGTGTGCGTGTGTGTGTGTGTGTGTGTGTGATATTTGGAGCTAGTGAGAGTTAATACAGGAGGAAATTAGAGGATAAGTGAGTTATAATGAGAAGGCAAGCGGGCAAGTAAAGTTGTCATTTTGAATTAGATTTAAAAGAGTAAATATAGTCATCAAAACCTATTCCCACTGGGTATTTAATTTCAGTACCTAAAGAGTAATAACAGTCCACTGAACGTATAGATAACAGAGTGCTGCCAAGGAAAGTCTCAAATAAAATCCAGGGTCCTTGAGGGCAATTATAACTGAAGTCTGCCTTAAAGGATAGGACATGCCCATTGATACACTGAAGCAGCTATTGATCACTGTACTTGTTTCTCCTGTCTATACTGGTCGTAAAGAGAGTCCTTCCTAAGTCAAAGTGACGACACTGCAAAGTTAAGCTGAAGTTAAAATGAGGTTTAAGCAGTCTGAAGGTATCTACCAAACTTCTGGTCTTTTAAGTAACAAATTCCTAATTTCCTCACAGTCCCTCCACGGCATCTACACTTTGTGGGGAAACAAAAGGATACCTGGTGCTAAAAAGACTGTAACACTGAAAGACACTCACTTGATTTGTTTTGACAGTTGGAGCCTCATGTTAGATTCTGCTGAACTTTGGAATGTGTTTTCATAGAAAATGAGGGCTGTGGATTATGCCCACCATCACTTACACTGAAATCGACTTATGATCTATTGATGGTTAGCATGGACGAACATTTACAGCAACCAAAAACTCTTTCATTTATACATATGGGCGTGTGGCGGTTGAATTAAGATAGACCTAAAAATGTGAATCTATCCTTTTAGTTGTAGCACTTGAGTCTCTAGCTAGTAAACTTTAACAGTAAATGTGTCACAGCAAGTCATGAGTCACTGTTGCTCCTCAATTTCCTGCCACACAATGGCTACATCAAGAATAAAAGAATGAGAGTTTAAGAATAAAGATCTTCTGAATTTAAAAGTGCAATCAAACTTTAAATGAGGCCACACATTGCTTTGCAGATTTGAGTTTTAGTTTTTTTATAAAAAATTTCCACATCCACAAGCAAGAATTGGGCTATTTTGTACCCGAATGACCATATTTGAGTTTATGAATTAATATTCTGACCAGTACTGAATACAGCTCTTTAATCTTCCATCCTTCCCTTCCTCATTCCCATCTTCCTCACTGTCTCTCTCTGCTCCTCACTGTGTTCCTCACAGCGTTCTCTTTATTAGATAAAAGCTGACTGCTGTCAACATCAGCACGACAGAAGCAGCCACAGATCAATAAACAATTGTACCAGTTTAAGAGTGAGAAAGTTTAAAGTTAAGTTTTCCCTGAGAATAATGACTCGCTTTTCTCTTCTTTCTCTTTTCTTTTTCTATGTGAAATTGGAGTTTATTGGTAGCAAGGCCCGGTCTGTTCCCGGGGCTGTGGTCTACCCCTCAGCTCTGGGGAATACATTAGTCTGTCTGCAGCAGCTGGAACTTCAGAGGGGAAGGGAAGGGGGAAAAAGTGCTGTACTCACTTGTTCCTGCATAGGGAGTATGAGGGGGGAAAGAGAAAGTGAGAGGGATAGAGACAGAGAGAGTGATGTGGTCAAGGCCTGGAAAATGGATCCATATGTCTGAAGGACTATGTGAGCTAATAGGCTAATGAGTGCACTGGGTGATGTGGCGACGGCACAGTAAAGATAGAGCTTATTGTGCTTCGGGTTTAAAAGGCCTCCCATTAACCCCATTCTCTCACTCAGAACTTGGACACGGTCACATTCACTTGGAAAGGCCTCCACTGAATTGGATGCATTCACTTTTACCTGGAAGGTCTCGCTCTGACTTGAAAGCTTGCTGACTTGGAAAGACATTTATTTAATCATATTGACTTATGTTGACCTCCACAGACATGCAAGCAACCATACTGTCTTGGCATGACTTCAAAACACTAAAATGTACTGTGCAGGGAATTTTCCATATCATTCCAGATCATTTTATCACATGGCTTGTGTTGACATTAACCTTGGGTTTGAGTGCTTTATGCTGCACATGCATCTGAGAGTGCGATGAATGCACTGATACTTGGTTCACATTGCAGCTCAGAAATCATAAACAACTGAATTGTTTGTGGTGGAACTGAACATTTGCTAAACCACTCCCCCAAACAGTGATTATCCCATCATAGTTTAGCAGCCATAGGCATGGTAGGCCTATCAAGCTTTGGATGTCTTTAATTATTCATTTTTTGCCTTTTGTTCTGCTGTAAGCTGCAACCTTTAGCTTGCCCGACTAACTTGTTTACTACCTAAAGTATTAACATTAATCTAGTGTTACTTTTCAGGCCAAGAGTTGGCATATCATTATTTTCATTCAGAGTCATTATTTTCAACCAAACTTACTAGCACTATATTAGCCAAACTCAGTGTCAAAGCCTTTTTTCCCACAGCCAACCAAACAGAGCTATGTTGGAATGATATAAAAGTTGGATTGTTTCCTTCATAATGCTCTGCCAGTACCACTGTGGTTAATCAGCTCGACCCCACAATGAAAGAACAATTCTGCTTTTATTTCCATGTCTTTTACATGAATCATCAAATTTTTTTGCATGATATTATGTATGTCACTATCAATTGTCAATTTGTTTAAGAGCCTTTTACAGGGTTTTTATTTAAAAAGGTTAGGGACAGAGTTTTCAGTAACTCATGAAGCTAGCATTAGCCTAATTATCTAGCTAGCTATAGCTCGCAAAAATCTTCCAGCGACTACAAATTTCAATTAGCAAATGTGCCATAGTTATCACTGTAAAAAGATTATGTGCAGTGCTAAAATTGAAAGTTTGACAGGCGTACTGCAAGTAGCAAAAGGAGTGCTCCTTAGAAAAGGGTCAGTTAATATTTTCATCCTATTTTCAACACGACAGGCGGTAAAAAGATAAATGGCCTAAAAAGACTCTAGTCCCACTGAAACTGTTGGATGTAGCTCCAATAAATGAGCCATTAACTTAACCCTCAAAGTGTGGCTGGGAAAATTGGCCTCATGTTTCCCATATGGTCACCCTGAAAACAATGGCACTGTTTGTCTCTGTGCTACCCATCACCTAGTATTAAGACTCTCAAACCATTCTTTCTGGGAAATTTGCCTGGTGCTGGTTTGGACAGGGCTATTATTGGAATATGTATGTGTGTCTGTGTTTATGTGCAGAGAGGAAAGAGAGGAATGTAGTCTTCTGTAGCTGCATATATCTGTTTATCAGCAACAGTGGGTAAATGTTTCCCCAGGAAGTTAGAGATGTCTCCACTTCCTGGGACAAACAGTGCTGACAGACAAAGGCAAACTTGCAATCAATTATTCAAATCAGTCCGTATAGGTCTGTGTGTGTGTGTGGGTTTAAGATGGCTCACTGCAGGGACGTGGAGGACATGCTCCATTGCCAGTGGAAAGACACTGCATGTCGTCCTTCGGAGACAGGCAGAGGGGAAATGAATCACATCCTCCTCTCCTCCTCACCCATCCTCTCTCCTTCATCCCTTGTCCCTGCAACCAAAATGGTTCCCATGCTTAAGGATGCAGTTAAGTGGGAAAGGAGCCAAGAAAAATACACATACACACTCTTTCGCCCTGCTGGGTCTTGATGCACTTTGTCTTGGCCCTACATTTTGGCTGTGTAATTTTTTTCCAAGCCCGCTGGACAGGCAGCAGCCTTGCCCAAAACAGTTTCGGCTTGCCAGTCAATGACATCACTTTAGGTGTATGTGAGGCATGATAGAAAACTTTCAAATATACCGCTGCTACGGTCAGATGGTCATGAGACATTCACTGACAATCAATTAAGGACTATGACACATTCTGTGCTATTATAAAGGGGGTTGAGACCCTAGATTATATCATATGACACTGTCTTTAAGGGTTAGTTCACCCAAATTAGGAAAAAAAACTTACCCCTAGTGGCACAGAGGTTGCTATATACTGTAGATACTCTGACATTGCAAATATTCAGCAGCAATAAGTTTGTTCAATGAAAACACTGAACATATCGTCTCCCTGAGAACTTTTTACAGTGGATTCCCCTGATTATTCAGAGTAAACTTAACACTGTTTCTGGAAAGAGGTGTTGTTATTTTAGCCAGCTGTGCCCTTTATTATCTACTAACTCATTTATTGCAAGTGTCATACTCCACAGTTTGGGTGTAGGCTTTAGGAAAGTGCAACACATGCAGTCAGGGTACAACCCTTTAATTCTTAAACTGGAATCCAGGGATCCTCAAAGTTGCTTGTGGAGATTCCAGTGTGCTCCCCCCAGCCATATAAAGAATAGTCCAGACTACCATATAACCACCCTAGACATATAAAACCTATAGGAATTAGTATTTCCGGCATGGATTTCTCTCTTGCCGCTATTATCCCCACATGCAGAGAGTGAAGCATTCATCGGTTTTCTAAACCTCTTTCAGTGTCAAGGACAGGGCTGGAACATATCCCAGCACAAAATGTAGGGTAAATGCACATCACAGTGAAACATTTTAATGCTGTATAAATAAAAGCATGACCTAATACTTTAGCTAAAAGACAGGTGTAGTTCATATATTTTAGGCAGTTTTCCTGAAGCAAATGAACACATAAGACCTCATCTCCTCTCATCATTGTGATCGGTGCAGTTCAAAGTTTTGTGGTGTCTAGCCAGAGCTGAGACGCCCGCAATCCTCTGAGCTCTCATGCAAAACTACACAGAGTGGAACATACACACGGAACTCGCAGACATATGTTTGCTCTTACACAGACGAAAAAACCTTCCCAACAACATATGGAAACCATAGTGGTTTCTGTACTGATGTCAGCAAGGATATGGTTTAGCCAGTGTGATTTGAAATGTTGATGTTACCTACAGTGCGAGTAACCAGGCAGTGCAGCAAAGACCTACTTTGCGTGTTGACTGTGGCTTTGATTAGCACCTACTTCTGTGATATTTAAAATGTGTTTTTTAAAAAATAGCTGTAAAAATCACAGTTACAATGTTCACCTACATATCTTGGGGATTTTTCAGTCTACCAAACATGCACAAACAGGTATTCATACACACATAAGTTAGTCACTTACACACCATACAAACATCCAGACTCGCAGACAAACACACACACACACACACACACACACACTCAGTGTCCCCTCTCTCCAACCCCTCAGCCTGATCCTCTGACTCGATGTTATATGAGCGTGCTGAAACCTGCCCCAATTTTTATCTGCATTAGCACAACCCTGAGGGCATAAGTTCAGACGTCAGCAGTAAAACCCTATACCTTAGTGTACTTATGAATGCTGCGAGGTGGAACTTATAAAAGTATGTTCCCCTGCTTTGAAGTCACCTGTATGAAAGGAACAGGAGAGCTTAAGTGACTGAAGTTGAGCTTATATACAGTTTGGGTCACGCTCTGACCCCACCAAAACAGCTTCTGTGTCTGAATGTGTGTATTTTGAAGTGGTCTGACTGTATATCTAAGCGGTGCCAGGTGTGTGGGTTTTAATTTACAGACTTGAGTTTGAGAGGGTTCAAGTCCAGGCAACCTCCTCCCTCTGTTTGCACTTGCGTGTGTGTGCGTGTATCAGTGCACGTGTGCCTCAGAAAACTATTACGGCTCAGTCCATCCCAGCCTGACGGGAGTGAAAGTTTGCACCTGGTCTTCTGGTCATAAAATGGTAGTTAGTGTAATGGCTTTTAAATGAGCCTCCAAACGACCAAGGCTGTAACATTAAACAATGACGGATCTCTATAGCAACTCGGCAGCTATTTTCAAGTCAATCTGTTTACTTGTCTGCCAGCTTATCTGTCTTATTGTCCTTTCGCCATGGTGTCTCCGATAACTTGACCGTGACAAAATCTGTCTGTGTGCAGGAGATCAAAACTCAGCTCAGCGACAGAAGATGAAAAAAAAAAAAAAAGTCTGGGTTTTTTCTCGGCACGTGCCCCTTGCAACTACTTCTTTGGTCAAGGCAAACAAAGCTGTTTAGTCCTCCCTCCTTCAATCTGATGCCCCACTTTTCAATCTTATCTAAACACCCAAAACCTTGGAAAAACATGGTTTGCTTTATGACTTGGGAGAGAGAAATCTATGGCATCACACTGAAATTCAACAACAACAGTGTGAGGCAATGAAGTGGTCTCCTGCCTAACAAAACAGGAGGCTTTCATTTTCAGAAACTAGATGCTATCCTCGCAGACCACATCAGATCGTTTTCAAGGGTATTTTTCCGAAATATTCCCAAAATGGTTCTCTTTTAGGTCTCCTACCAAAAATATATATATATATTTTTTGGTCATAGGCTGCCTTGTTCCAGTGCAGGCTGCGTGCATCAACATAATATCAAACAAAACGATGTTTGACTCATTCGCCTCACATTCTCGGACTCTCCTCCCGTGGTTTGTGGTGTTTGTTGTTCCCCTCTTTCACCTTGTCTACTTCCTTTACGCGTGGCCATACTGCCTTTTGGTGAAGTACCAGTGCATCATAGCCCTTCAGCTGAAATAGCAGAGTGAGTCACTTGGGTGGTCAGGAGAGGCGAACTTACATGGCGAGGTGATTTTCCGCAAGTCATTCCAGAGTGCTGAATGGTCACGATTAGTAAGTGATATGTAAGCTGAGGGTCTTTCACAAAGTTGGGCAAAGTCTGCGTGTTTGGTGTTTGTTCTTCCCTCTCACCTAAGCGCTGTTTGGTTGTCAGCAAACTGATGTATTTGGCACCCTTTGTACATGATTTTTCTGAATGCATTGTGACTTTGCGGAGGTGTGTGTGAGCCTGGTGCGGGTGGAGAAACTCTGCAACACTCGCATTTAGTAAACTCTTTCAGCACGCGTTAGGGATCAACCGCAGTCAAGCTACCTATTCCTCAAAGCTGACATTTTGGAGATACAAGGTTTTCACCTGATAGCAACAGTCATCATGACACCATCAGTATCATTAACTGTTATAGTAATCATGGTGACCAGTCCTGAATGTCTTGGCAGTGACTCACATTCACCTGATGTCCCCTCTCTCTCTCCCTCTCTCTCTCAGCTGTGTGTGTGTTTCTCTTGCTTCCTGTCTCCATCTGGTTACACTCTTATCTCACGGTGTGAAGGGGAGGAGGGGGGCGGGGGGTGGGGGGTGGGGTGGGGTGATTATACAGACTGCTGCTCCTGTGTCAGGTGTCTGTTTATATGTGTTTGCACATGCCAAATGCATGTTTCCTGTTTTATGTACACACTTCTGCAGCCTGTGTGTGTGTGTGTGTGTGAGTGAGTGCCGTGTTTGCTTTTAACCCCTCAAACAATGTTCAAATTAGCCCTGAGCATCAGGAACCTGACCTTGGACATTTGTGTTAATTCGCGTCACGTGTTTGTGAATTTGTATCAGCGCTTGTGCATGTAAGGTAAGGTGGAAAATACGGTTGAAAGGTTCTACTCTTCCACAGTTACTATCTTTGTCATCTTCTAATAATAACCACACCTCAAGGGTCAAGGTCGCTTGCAGCAAGGTCTAACACACTTACAACCAAATTTAAAGTGCGTGTTAGATGTTTTGTCACAATCAGATATCTTTTTTTTTAGAACTAGTTAATGTATCATGTGCCTGCCACGAGTTCATTTGTCTACATCTGCAGACATCTGTAAACACAGGTAAGATGTTTGCATAGGCTGTAGTGTCATGTTTTACAACTGAGAATAATATGATTTGTGATTTGCCTGCTATGTCTGAGTGTTCAGCCTTGTATGCATATTTCACGTAGATCCTTTTGTCTGTATTGTGCCAACTTGTAATTGCTATCTCAGTTACCTTGCAACCTCCTCTGCCACCTATTTATAACCCAAGTAAATAAAATGGATACACAGGAAAAGCATGGGTCCCTTCTTTTTAAAGAGCGGTGCTAGCCTGCTAATAAGACTGAGTTGGGTCTGTCTGTCTGTCTGCGCACAGACTCAACGTGATCAATAATAGGCGTGTGGAAAAACTTGTGACTTACTGAGCTTCCAGCACAGAGAGAGAGATATTTCATTCCAGAAAAGGAAACTGTCCTGTGGACGGATAAATATATCCTTTCGTCTGTCTCGCGAGCAGGTCTCAATAACCCTGTAGTTTCCACTGCTCAGTGTAGTAACGAGGCTAAACCAGAGCTTAAGGTAGTCATTATTTATCATGTATCAGTCAGTTTTTCCAGCATCATATGGTCTGTTGACATACTCGCCGGTAGGAGTGATTTGTCAGCCAAACTCGTTCAGTCCAACAAAGCTAAGCTTTTGATTTTGATTATTAGCATTTTGGTTGAGTTGTTTGGCATAAATGTCACTTGTCCCTGCAGTGGAAAAGAAATTGTTTTGTACTAGGAGCATTGCCATGCAGAGTTGAGTGGGTTGTGTTTAGAGCTTGTGGTTTTGCTGTATTATTTTCCTACTGTCCACTCATAAAACACATGATTGTCGTTACTTGTAAAAGCTCTGTAAGACCAAATGCGATTAAAGCAACACTGAGTTTGTGACTTTCTTTTAGAGATCTGTTCATTTAAAATCAGTCTGCTTTATCAATATATGAATTTCATATTAAACCCAGCTTTACCAATATCAGCTCTTGTCATCCTATATATACTGTATGACTGGGAAGCTTTAACATTAGAGATTCAGATCTCTTGTCTATGCAATGATAAAGAAGCAGCTGGCAGAGAAGCTTTCGTTTTACTAACATACAGCATCTCTCTGGAACAGCCTCCTGGCAATTTGTGCGCGAACATTATAATTCATAAATGGTTCATTTCGTGTATGTCTTCTATTTCCTGCTCTACGGCCATAGTTTTTTATTCAGCAAAGCCTCGACTCAGTGTTGTTTCTCTATAACTTTGGCTTCCAGTGATCAACTAGATGCGTTGCCCTCTCTCACAGACCAAGCTGCCTGTGCTTTGTTGCTGGGCCGTTCGTCAGACCTGGGGCGGGGAGTTCGTGGTGCGCCCATCGGCAGCCCGTTCTCCCTCCAGAACACTGTCACCCGCGGGAATCGTCAGCACCACCACCCAGCGAGGGGCAGAGAGCTGGGCCTTCACAACTCCGACATGGACTACATTCAGACGGATGCCATCATCAATGTAAGCGGATGAAGATGCGTTATCATTAAGTGTACACTGTGTTTTTTCTACAAATAACAACTGGTTTATCTTTTCAGTAAAACGGCAACTCCGGAGGAGGCCTTTGGTAAATCTGGTAAGTCATTTCTTTTCTTTTTTCAGTGGCAGACCAGAACCATTTCCATTCCCATGACATGTGATGATCCATGTAATAATTTACAGTTGTTTTTCTACCCAGACACTAAGTTGTGGTTTGCTGTTTAGGACGGCGAGGTGATGGAATCAACACATTGAAAGTGACGGCTGGCATCTCCTTTACATACCCTCAGACAAAGATTCGACAGTTCCTAGCGAGTCCTATGACCCAGGCAGTCAGTATGAGCTCTGTGTACAACTCATTATGTTTCATTTTATTGCTTCATTTGAATCATCAGGACAAACTGTAAAAAAAAAAAAAAAAATTAACTGGCTGGACCAAGGGTCCCCGCATGCCGCATTACAGTAAGGGCATATAACTCAGTGCACCATTTGTGTGGTAGTTGTTTTTTTTTATCTGTGTGTGCTCTCCTAGGGATATACTGCCTCCATTTTTAACTTTTATGAATGTGTGCCTTTGTTACCTAACAGAGTTATGACATTGCAAATAAACTACAAGAAGAAAGTGCCAGTGTATGCCAGGTTGTCCTTCTATTTTACTGCTTTTCCGCCTTCCCATAATGGCATTTGGGACCAACACATATATGCACATATGTAGCTGCCAACGCCTTCTGATTTGATTTGTCAACAGTGAAATAACAAAAGAAAACAAGACTCCCAATTTATGATGAAACATAGAAGATTGCTGTGTGTAGACATGGACGAAGTGTGCACTGCCTGCAAGGGACATAGTAGATCAATCTGTGACCCTGTCTGGTCTAAAGGTAATACTATTTTCAAAAAAAAAAAAACGCAGTAGGATTAGCCAATTTTTTAGGTCAACAAACAACTTCATAAACTAAATTCAGACTGTTGCAGGCGAGAGAGGATGATTGATTGTGTTTTGTATTGTATTGTTGTCCATCTCTCTAAAGAGAAACAGCTACGAAGAAGAAATATATTGTGATGGATGATAGCTCTCACTCAAGCGTAAGTTGCACACTTTAATGTGTGTAGATGTATGAAATAGGTTCCTATATTATACTTTAGACTGCAGGAAATTTCTTGTTTTGTGCTGGATAAAATTGAAGGTGATTCATAGCTAGATTCTCTGTCTGCATTTCTACCTCTAGGCTGTGAAGCTGAAGACTACACAGTGACTTCCCTGACATCACCTCTGGGCGTACGTTATGGAGGATGTATTTGAAGACACCAACTGCAGTGGGATGACATTTGAGTGCATTAACATTATGATTTTTCAGTGGAGGTGCAAATGCAGGTTATTTCCTCTTTGAGCTATGGATGTCATTTTAAATAACTTTACGGTACACATGTGCACTACAAGACTCTCATCACTCTCCATGCTTTTAGCTCCCCTTTCTCCAATGGAAATAGGCGTGTTCATTTCCTTCATATTTCATTTCTCTCCCTCCAAGTGCCATACGCATAGACACTGCGCTCCGTCATGCTGCCTCTACAACTGTCTCGGTGAAACGCAAGTTCACTTAGCTCACTCCCGGCGCCTGGGTGCCTGTCTCCCCTCTCATGATCGCAGCCCGCTCCAATCAGCCACCCACCCACACAACTCTCCAGCGGAGTTGGGGCTCGGCCTTCGAGGTCAGCTGTTCTTCAAACCTCATGCAGGAGGTTACTAGCTGCGCTGTGGTTTCCCTGCCGCCTCTTCGCCCTTCCAGCTCCAAGTGAATCTCCTATAAAGGCTATTCAGGGATTACTCATTGCTTAAGTCCTTCTTTTGCATAACATTTCTACGGTTCTTTTTTATATTTACATGTTATTTCTAAACTACCTTTCAAATATAGATACCTGTTTTGTTGGTTTTCGGCCTTTGAAATCATGACCCTGCTGCAGAGACAACCTTCCATTTGTTAAGCCAGTGTTCGGCCTTCTGAGTGTAATGAGGGCTGTACTGAGCTGCAGTTACGTTAATGGAAGCTGTTGTGGTGAAGGTGTGGTGGTCTGTGTTTACATGTGGCTGTGATTGGCCAACTCATGTTGAGGTTGCTTTTGAAATATCACTGGTAGCTGCTCCCACTCTGCCTGTGTGGTTTAGGTTTACTAGTTTGTTTTTCTTCATACTTGGCCAACGTGTTTCTTGCTTGGTGCTCCTAACCTTGCTGTGCTATCATTCCATCATTCAAATCTCACAACAGATGTTATATTGATTCAGATTGTGCTCTAGACCTATAATAAACGGCAGGAGTGCAAGTTGAATATGTTTATGCAGACACTAGACACATAATGTGCTGTGGTTCCTTGAGCCATCCCACATCTGCAGACTAATAAGTGTACTGTTTTTTTGTTCTTCTACTAAAATCTAAAGAGGAAACAGTTGTAACAGGTAGAGCAACTGTCATAAAACTGACCACATTTTATCATTAAAAGATAAACCGGGTAGTATTGTATATTATTTTGTTTTGGTCAACTAAAGTCCCCATGAAAACCAACTAACAACAGTCTCTCAACTTTATGACTCCCTACCCAGTCTGAGGCCTCCAACTAAGCCATTGTTCCTTCTAAGTGCCAAATCCTTAAAAATAATAGATCATAGATACTTTTGTTTAAAAAAAAAAAAAAAAAAAAGCTCCAAAAAAGTCAAAAGTAATTTTCCTAAAACTGATAGGCAGGGTAAATGGCATTTATTTGGGACTAATCACTATAGTAAGAGTAGTCATTTTAATACTCAATAGTTGTATGGGGTTATAAAATAAAAGATGTCACCCAGAGCAACCTTGGGTCACTGATGTATTTTAATGTGTATTTTCAGTTTGTTTTTGAGGGGTATTTTTACAGAACAATCAGATATAGCTTTTAATTAGTTGGTATTTGTTACAGGATCAGTTCATTTATGGTTTTTTGGTATTTTCACAGGGTTTATTCACAGCAAGAAAATATAACATATCACCTTATTTCTTTGACTGTAGCCTATAGACCACAAAAGAGCAGCATCAAGCCTTTGTTGTTGTTGCAGATGTTTGTTTATGGCATTTATGAGATGATATAGTGTAGAGCTGGGGATTTGCCAGCACAACAGCTGGACTGGAACTTCGAGACACTGTGATCACCACGTTCAGCACCTTAAAGCCCAAAGGTCAGCAGGACCTGGGGCCAGTGTTACCCTCTGGGCCCAATCACCCTCCCTACCATATCCTCTACTCAAGAAAATCAGTTATTATTTTTGTTGCTATCTACACAACATGTACTTACTTTTTCTGCAGCCCTCAATCGTCATCTGTTCCTCTCTCCTACAGTGAGTGAGCTGAAAGACCACCCAGCGTCCATCTCCATCAACTGACGGGGATCTCATCAGCGACCCCGGCCGTGGTGCACCGTCATCAAGAAGGAAGACGCACCTTAGCGAGGGTAGTTGTGCCGCTTGGCGAGGCGGACGCCATCCTCACCATTGTTCCCATGGAGATGGGCCTTGACCCTCCACAAGTCACCACAGGGCTGGGTGGGTTTCTTATCACCCAGTGGACCTTATATCAGAGAGGGCTTGTGCCCCTCTCCCCTTCCCAAGGCAGTGGCATACACATCAGGAAAAATTCTGGTTTGCCTTGAAAGAGCGACTGTACAGATGCTCTAAAAGCAATGCTGTACTTTGTTTTCCACATGTGTTTCACTTTTTAGTCTTTAATACTTTAGTCAATGCTACTACTGTTTGGTCACAGACATAAAAAAAGCTGATTGTCGGCAAATTGTTTTATGCTTTTTGTTTTGTGTCTTTTAATATGGACTTTTGCTCAGTCAGGCCTTTTCTCAATCCAGGCAAGTGTAAAGCAATTCTAGAGACTAAACTGGGCAATCTTATTTATTATAATTGATGTTTTCTAAGCTCTTTTTTTAAAGTACTGTAGAATGTTTTTGTTGATTATACAATGTATACTGAGAAGAAAATAAAGATTCTTTTGTTTTGACACTCCTGCATGCTGACTTTCTCATTTCCTTTCATCTCTCTTCCCTCAGTTTACACACCTTATAAACAGACACACATTTTTGAGATGGACTGCACAGGATGACATTACAATATTTTCTTTGTGTGTGTACTTTGGTTTCCTTAACCATTACTGGGGGGCATAAAACCAATCAGGATCTGGTTTTAAATTTGATTTTATTGCCTTCATATGGACTTGATAGTGGTCTGGTGTGATTGTTGGGACAGGGGCTCACAGGCTGACCTCAGAGACGGAGTGGGCCAGGCGGAGTCCCTACCCGATGCAGTGGCCACAGATGTCGAGGCTCGCATGAATACACTTAGTTTTGTTTACCATAATTTTGGATGGAGACAGTGTAATGCCAGACCTCATGAGAACTACTGAAACCTACTCACTACAAGCAGCTTCAAGATACACAGAAAATACGGAAACGCATTTGCAGATGTGAAATCGAAAAACTGTGCAGAAACTTGCTGCACCTGCCAATTGAAAAGTCTGTTTTGTAGCACTGTCTGCAGGAGAGCCGTCGAACTTCAACAGCTTTACTAAAAGACAGAGGACATGTGTTGTCATTTCCAGCAGTATGGCTTCCCAGTTTTTACACATTTGGTGCAGACCATGCCTCTAATAACCAGTGGATGTTTATCCTTTGCCCCCACCATTCCACCACCATGAGCTATATTACAGAAATGCTTTCCCATGATGTTGAAAGCCCACAGGCATGTATCATAATCATATTATTTTAAGGATCTTCTGGGCAGTTAGAAATATTTTTGACATATTTTTGTTAAAATATTATCACATACTAATGACCAGTTGATAGATGTATATACATTTTGTGGTCAAAAGGCCAAAAGGTAAACGTAACTTTGAAAAAGGAAAAAAAAAAAAATGCACTGAGACAGAGGTGTGACTACCAAGTATTTGCTGCCATCTCCTTAGTTTCTGTATCAGTGTTACGATCTCTAATCTTAATTGCCATCTAACACCATTGCAAATATTTCAGGCAGATGTTACACACAAAGTTGACATTCTGTGTTTTTATTTCACTTGGCAATAACACAGATTCCTGACTCATTTATTCAAGACTGCATGAACAGGCGATTACGGTATACATACATAGCACTGGACTTGGCTGTAAAGTTTGCCTGTTAATGAAATCATAACTGCTGGGGTGCCAAGACATAAGCTCCAAAACCATCAGTCATCCAGGGGCATGGCCATATTACCTCCTACCTCTAAGCATTGATGTGGAGTGACAGTCTCACTACTGGCCAAATATACAGATTCAGAAATCTACATATTAAACACTTGACAGATACTCGCGTGCACTTTTTTCATCCCTCTTATCTTTGTCAAATGTTGCATAATGATTATAGAAACTGGCTGACTAAAGACCTCTGGTCTGGTTGGTTGTAGTCTAGGCAAGACTCTTCCTCATCTGCAAAATGAATAATAAGTTCCTAAATTTGCTGCTTTACTGTTGATTTCGTGACTTTGCAGTAATACAGAGAACAGCTGTGTGTGGCTTGTTTCAACTGTGACCTTTTGACATGTTTGAAAATATCTGATGGGAGTTATTCTATTTTCTGTTGGTGAGGTGGAAAGAAAACTCAAAAACCCTCTTTCATCAACATTTCGTGCTTCCATTAAATTAGTACCCCCTCTGTTTCTAGTTGAAACACAAAGTGTCCCCATGCCCCATCTTTATATAAGGACCTACATGCTTTGGAGGAGATGTTATGATGTCTGTCTAGGCTGATAATGGTCATTTCAGTGTTGATACAGTTGGGAGCACTTTTGGCCACGCAGACCCTAGCCTACACCATCCATTCATTTGTCATCACCTGGGCCCCAGACCAGTTACTTAGTGTCATTGATGTACACGCTTTCTAACACCTCATTCAGTCTAGTGAGCACAAAACAATTCGGGTGGCTGTGTGGAAGTACATCTCTTAAAATAGTTTATACATGTATATACATATATATATATATATATATATATATATATATATATATATATATATGCTATTTTTAACTAATGCTGTGAGATACATATAGTAGAGTAGAGTATATAAATTATTCTTAAGAGTATATAGTAGAGATACATATAGTAGAGTAAAAATAAAAATATTTCCCTCTGAAATGCAGTGGAGTACTCACGTAATTACGTATTTCGTTATATTTCATCACCGTTTAGAGAGCTTCAGATTTGCGATTCTTACAGACGGATTTTAGAATCATAAAAGTATAGAATCGCAAAGCATGATGGTAGTAAGCTCATTTGATGTAACTGCTAACACAGGAGAGAGTGCGATAAACACTGGAAACAGACGACACCATCGGCACCGCTTCTTTTTGGCACGTCTACAAGTTTAAATCAACTAACATGGTCCTCCAGCGCCCCCTATCATTTATTATGACTTCTGGTTTAAACCAATCAGAGTCTCGTTTGCTGACGAAGTCTCAAAGCACAGGAAAACATCCCTGCCGCTGATTGGTCACCTCGCAGCGCACTACATAGGGGTCTTGCTAGAGAACGAGGAGGGAGGGGATATTTTAATGGCCGTCAGCAGCACTACAAAATGCAAAAAGTCCGGATTATCCGCTATATTTAGACAATACTAGCTACTGGTGTGTGTAGGTCGCTTTTATTTGGTGACGAGCTTATGCTCTGGGGTCATATTCGGACTAGAAGATGTGTTTCTAGTGTTGTTTCTACTGCGTTGAACGGACTTTACCCGCTTGATTTGTGCGCCAGGCCTAGCCGGCTGGCTAAAAAACAAGCGGACTGTTAGCTTGTCGCCGGAGTTGAAAGGTAACATTGAGCGCTGCTATTCTTTTGTACTCGCGACGATTTCAGAACCTTAATCTTTGCATTCAAATGTACGTGTGCAATTACTTGCATATTTAAAACGCAAGATTTCCGACAATTGATGCAGTCAGGTGTGGGATGTAAACAGGGGGCTAACGTTAGCATAGTTTAGCTGTGTTCATGCTAACGGCTAACTTTACAGTAACTTTACAAGCTGGAGCAGGCCCAGCTAGAGTTAGCAGACGCAGGTGAGTTAACTACCCTGTCAGCATGACGTTAGGTAATGTAATTATGTCAAAGTTTAACTAAAGTTAATTTGAGTCGCCCTAGCTCCGTGTAGTATTGCGCACATACGACGGATAATGTTTTTTGAACGCTATGCTACTTGAGCTAGCCATGCTAACCGATAGTTCACATCTAACTTAGGAGCTTAAGCCAAGTTAAGTAACCCAACCTTGCCAGTGTGATTGTCGAAGAACACTTTTTTTATTTCTTTTGCTTGTTTTAAAACATAGTGCAGTGCAGCTGTATGGATGCCGCTAACATTTTCTTTAACGTTACTGTTACACATTGGTTGAGCTGAGCGTTAACGTGCTTAAGTGATATGATATATGTTTTCTACATCTTTTCACAGGGAATATGTAACATAAAACATCCGACATGACATCCAGATTCGGTAAAACATATAACCGCAAGGGAGGTGAGGCTAATTCGAAATTTGAAGAGGTATTTTCCAATAAAAGGCCCACACTGACCACCAAATGGGGAGAGACCACCTACAAGGCTCAGTTGGGAGCCAAAAGGCCTATGCTAAAATCTGACGTTTCTGAGCTTCCCAAGAGGCCCAGGCTTGAGGATAGTGACAGTGAAGAAGACCCATTTGGGTTTGACAGTGATGATGAGTCCAAGACTGTGACCCCTCACAGCGTCTCCCAGCTGAAAGTCAATGAAGGGGACGTGACAAAGACAACTGCAGTGCAGGGTGGAGGGGCAGCCACTGCTGTGACTTCTGCACAGGGCTCTGCAAGCTCAACAGCCACTTTCACAAGTAAGTAATCAATACTTCAACCAGACTAATGTATCTATGTCTTAAGGCCCTGATTGTCTTATGTCATAACAGTTAATGTACTATTTGTAGCCCAACTGTCATTTCATTATTTATCTCTGATATTATCTGTTGGTCATTTAGTTGCAATGTCAGCTTTTTTATGTGACCATCTATAATTTTCTTCTCCATTCGCAGGCAAGCAAACATTTGAAGTGAAGGTTGTAAAAAATAGCCAGCCCTGGTACAAAAGTATATCAGATAGCAACCAAAAACCTGCATATGTGGCCTCCTTCTCAAACCCAGTCCCTTCTGATGATCAGAACTCCTCAGCATCCCAGAGGCCCATCTCTTCCTCTACAAATATAGACACCTCCCTTAAACTGTCCACTGATGCACCAGGTGGGAGCAGAGACTTCCAGACATCTTCCTTTTATGATGGACTGCCATCAGAAGAGATGAAAAGTGCTGAGCTGGAGCCATCCACAGAGCCTCCACCAGAACCAGTGGACAACATTCCCCCATCCCCATTTACCCTAAGGGCCTCTAACTGCAAGAAATACCAGCGGCCCAGCCGGCCTAACAAAACATCCTCTGAATCTGGTGAAAAGCCCACTGAAACAGCGAGTGCCCAAGATAAACCCAACAGTGTCCTTTCTGCTGGTGCAAGTAGTACTGCTGCCAGTACTAAAACAGCAGCCAAGCCCGCAGGCAGGGGCGGTGGGAGAGTACGGGACTACACGGTCCTGCACCCTTCCTGTCTGTCAGTGTGCAACGTCACAATCCAGGACTCAATGGAGCGGAACACTGATGATCTGGTCACACCAGCTGCCCCTGCTGACCTCGGAGAGGCAGGCCAAATGAAGAAAAAATCAGATGCTCCACCACCCAAACCCTCCAGGTAAGTTTTGTCTGTTTCAGCCGGGACCAAAAGGAGGGGACCAAAAATATTCTCTTACAGATTGATAAAATTGATATCGGTGATATTTGTACATTTTAAAAAATTCATTGTCTTGTGTGAGCCATCTGTGAATTTATTCACATTTCTAGCACCATGCATACACTGTAAAGTGAGCCAGCCAAAAGTAATGAACATCACTTTTGTATTGTACTTCAATGTGCGCTTATCCACAGACACTGTTTTTAAGGTTACGTTATCTTTGCAGTTATAAAATGGACTCAAACTGGAAGTATTAATCAAGTGGTATAATTTCATGCAGTGCTGCCAGATGCTTATTCTAAAGGCGTATGATTTGGAGGTGTTACCTGCTGCTGAATTCTAAGTCATTGCTCGATAATAGTTTGAAAATTGCACACTTTCTAGCTGTTTTTCCTAAGTCAGGTCGGTTTGAAATATTACAGTAAAGGAATAGACTTATCCACAGATTGGATATATTGCAGCAGGTGGAACTAAATAGTGAACAAGGGAGGCTTTGGTTCTTTGAATAAATTATGACTGAAACCTTGGTCTAAAGCAAAACTCAGAATGGCAAATGCTAGCACCAATGCATTACATCTAGATGGGTATATTGACATAAATAGCACTGCATAAATGCTACCCTGACTGATTTTAGTTAAATGATAACAATTACATCAGCTGTCATAAACACTGTCATTAGTGTATGTAGCATTTGTGGTCTAGTATAGTTCCAATATATATTGTGTTTGTGGGTTCTAGATTGTAACATCAAGATGCCTCCTCTTGTAACTGTTGTCTTTGAAAAAGTTTTCTGTTCACTCAGTTATATCTAAGTTTGAGCACCTACTTCTGAATTCTGTATTGTTTTATTTGTTTAGCAAGAAGTGGGTTTTGTTGTGCTTGTCCCGCTCTAGTTTCCCCCTCTTTCCTTTAGTCTCAGAAAAAAAACTACAACAGTACAAACATGCAAAAACAAATCTTCTCACTGTATCTTTTTTAGGTTCAGACCCACCCAGACAAAGACTAAGAAGACCAAAACTGAGACCAAGCTGGAGTTCTTTGGCTTTGAGGACAAAGAAGACCAGGAGGGTGAGGAAGGGTCAGAAGGTGGCATTGCAGGCAAGAGTAGCTACAAGATCAAGTACTTTGGCTTTGATGACTTGAGTGAGAGTGACAGCGATGACGAGAGCTCTCAGGCCAAAGAGAAGAAAGCCAAGAAGGCGGCTGCAGCCTTGGCTGCTCTCAGCTCCAGTGTGGACAGCCCTCATACCAGTGACTCACAGGACAGCCAGGCCAGCAGCAATACAGGTGAGCTGAACAGATTTGGTACAGGTGTGATTGATAGATTGATTTTTAGTATCACCAAAGTAAACTACGTAAGCTGCTTCAATGTTTTCTTTGTTGTTGGTTTTCAGTCGATTTACATACTGATGTGGTTTCTCCATCAGATGCTTTTGACTTTTCTGATGACTCGAGTCCTGGTGGCACTGAGGGACAGAAAGGACGCTCAGGGAAGCAGAGTGACAAATCTAAGGACATTGGCAGCGGACTCAAAAAGATCTTCAGTGGACCGAAAAAGGTAGATGAGTATGCCAGAAATTGTCTGAGTCTGCCTGTTTGAGTCAACAGTCATTTTTGTCATTTATTATGCACCAGATTCTTTTAGTAATTACTAGTAAGTACTTTATTAATTCTACAAACTCTGAAACTGAGCAAGAAAGAATC
>BRZM01001022.1:10309-25143 GCA_033238685.1 Lates japonicus | reverse complement strand
TCCTCTCTCTACCTGTCCTCCTCTCTCCACTTGGACACCTGTCCTCTGACATCAGCTCATACGTTTACATAAGGTGACTCACCTGGAACCAGGAGTCTGGTTTTAAACCCCACAGACTGAAATCATCTGAAATATAAATAATATCTGAGGAAACATCACAGCCCTTTAAAAACACAGATTTATATCAAAAACAAACTCAAACATCTCTTTAAACCTTATTAACCTGTGTTTGTTCAGCTCAGACTCAGACTCGTTCATGTTCCCTCAGGATGCTGAGGAATTACACTCTGCTCATATTCTTATAAAAACTAAAACTGAGACACAATAACTCAGGAAACAGAAGCTGATATTAATTAAACTGCAGTTTAACAGAGGTAGGAGGTTCTTTCACATTTAGAAACAGATGATTTAAATTATAATTCTCCATCTGCTGCTGTTAAAACAATATTTAATATCTGACAAGTTTCTTTTCTTAAAGGAGAAAAACATCTTTTTATTCTGTCATCAGAAAAACACTTTTGTTCCTGAGAAATAAACCTGATCAGTTTAAAACACCAGGTGCAGTAACCTGAGAGGATGATGTGTTCACGGTCTGGTGGACACAGTGGGAAAGTGAGGCGTCATAACTGGTCCTCTCTTTACTGCACTTTGGAATAAAAACGTCTTTTATTTTGAAATCCTCCTGACTTCCTGTCTGTGTGGATGTGTGATGGCATCTCTGAGCAGCTGTGAACGCAGCACTGACTCATAGCTCACATGAAAGTGTCAGATGTCAAAGCTTTCCACCGACACATCAACAAACCCCGCCCCCCGACCCTTCAGTGACCCCCCGCGACCAAGACTGAAAATAAATCCTGAACCTGTGAGGAACGGACGAGGCGTTCAGGAGCAGGAGGCTCAGATTTTACCTGAGATTTAACAAGAGAAACAGCTCCTCCTCCCCCAGGTGTGTCCAGGTGTTTCTCTGTAAAGACTAGGCTCTGATTTATAAAACTGTTTTTCTCTTTAAGCAGAATAAACTCAGTTAAACAGTGAGTTAATGACCGAGGTGTGTGTGTGTGTGGGTGTGTGTGTGTGTGGGTGTGTGTGTGTGGGAGTGTGTGTGTGTGGGGGTTATTCTTGTGTAAAGTGTGTTTCCCTCTGAGCCGCTGAATGTCTTGAGTTTGTCTCTGAGTTTCATCTGATTTGCTGACGGCCTCATTGTTCCCCAGGAAAATAAAAACAGCTGTGAAAACATTATTACTGAGCACACCACAGATATAACACCCCCACCCACCTCCACCCCCCAGCTACTGAACAATCTGCTGCTTTGATCAGAGAGAAACTGAGCCTCAAATCTCAGTTTAACATGTCATCTAAACATTTTATATTTTACAGGAAGAGAGAAGAAACTCTGACACGTCTGTAACAGAAACAGTGTTTTTATTCCACTGGTTCTTCATGTGTTCATCTGCCAACATTCACTCAGCATATATTCATATTACTATGGTTTTATATCCTCTCTGTGTTTCAGGTCAAATGTCTGAGGACGGACGAGCTGTGGGTCTGTAAATATCTTCAGTCAGACAAGAGGCTGTTATCACCACACACACTCTGTGATCCTATTGTCGCCCAGAGAACACACTGAAGATACCTGACACGTCTGTGTGTCTACACAGACCAGGTCTACACAGACCAGGTCCTGTCTCCACCTGTGACCCAGACCGCAGACCAGACAGACAGAAGTCAGGAGAGTTAAAAAGCTAATGTTAGGCTATAAACCAACTACACCACGGTCACATGACGTCAACGTCTCCACCACTAAGCTTCCAACTGGTCATTTCATTTAGCTCTGAGCTCTTCTACAAAAGCCTTTCTTCTTAGAAAGTTAGTGAGAGTTTGAAAGAGCGTGAGTAGAAACACAACGAGGCTGTAAAGGTGGACTGGTGAGTAGATGGGTTTTCACCACCTTAAATCATCTGGAAAAATTCTTGAATCTCAGATTAAACATTCTGAAATATCCTGGAATCTCTTTGAATCACCTGAAACATATTCTTAGATTTTAGACACTGGACACAGTTTTGTTTTTATTGTTGTTGTTTGTCTTTCTTGACAGGTTATTGTTGTCTGCCTGTTCCCTCCCTTAAACAGCCATTACACTGAATCTTAGAAACATCATGTGACACGTTTCAACAGACTGCAGACGGAGGAGGTGGTTGATGGTAGAGCTCGCTCCCTCCCTCCCTCCCTCCCACAGATCCAGCACTGACCTGGGTTCTGCTGTTGGACGGTTTCGGTCAGGTCCTGCAGGTGGACCAGCAGCAGCAGAGATCCAGCTCCCAGCAGCAGGAGGAACCACATGGAGCAGTACAGGGAACAGGTAGGCTTCATGATCGCAGACAGCAGGCTCCTCCGGGGACACGCCGAGTCCTGCAGCCTACACTCCACCAGGCTCATCCCAGATCAGCCACGACCTCGCTCCCTGAGGAGGGGGAGGGACGGGGGGGCAGGGTTAGACCAACAGCTGAGGACAGAGAATAAATAATCTGAGACTGTTTTTACTCTGCCTTTATTAACAGTAAAAGACACAGAGAGAGAGGGACATGAAATAATAACAGTGTCCAGCTGCCAGATCACTGCTGGGCAGCTGTGGTGAGAAACAGAGGAAGGATCAGAGCAGTGACTAACTCCTCCTGTATAGTAAAGCCTGAGAACACCCTGCTCTGTTTCCAGGATCATTCAGACTTCATGTGATTTCAGCTGGCAGCAGATGACTGGAGTCCTGCTCTGCTGTGACCGGCCTCATCACGCTCCGCCACACTAACACAGAGCTGAGGAGACCGAGAGTCAAACCACAGGCCGACAGCAGCCTGATTTATTACAGCAGGAATTAATCCAGGCCGAGGAGCTGGCTGAGGGCTCACGCTGAGAGAGAGAGATGAAATTTCAGCCAGTAAGACACTGACAAACTGCTCCACAGAGGAAACACAGCCTGTAAACTAAACCACTGAACACATGGTTGGTCCAAGTGTTTCCCTCTAAAACTGTCACTGTTTCATGGTGAGTAAAACGCTCAGTTAAATCATCAGGAGACAGGAAGTAGTTTTCCTCCTCAGCTCACAGCCTCACTATGTAGTGACAGTAAACCAGTGTCAGTGAGCTGATGTGGTGTTTGTGGAGCAGTGTGTAACAGCAGTGTGCTGAAACATGCTGCTGTACTGTCTCACAGCATCCTGCTGACCGCACACTCTCAGCTCCCATGAGGCCGAGCGGGAGCATCTGTTTCTCTGGAGCGTGGTCAAACAGCTTCTCCCAGCAGGTGTGACTCTGGAAATAAACTCAGCAGGTACAGAAAACACAGCGGCACACGCAGGAATCTGCAAACACACGTGTTCATACAGAGAAATGATGAAGGTGTTTGTTGGGACCTCAGCTGCTGCAGCAGAGAAAACACATGACGCTCCACACTGTTAATGAAACCTCCTCAGGACACCTGGACTTTACCTGGCTGTGTTCATTTTCATCAGTTTGGACTCTGCTCCATCTCACAGGAAAATATATAAAATACATATAAATCTATATCATACGACTGAAGATTTTCCAGCTGTACTACAGCTGTAGTTTATAAACACATGGCTGTCAGATTAAACTGCAGCAGGATGAAGGTCAATGATTCATCCACATGTTTTGATGAAGGTTTAATTTTCCATGTAAAACTTTTGATGCTTTTCCTTCTAATTATTTCAATAATGTGAGTCGCTGCAGCAGCTGTTAGTGTCCGACTCTCTCACCACACTTTAACTGTCTCTAATCATTTTTACCAGTTAAAGTGAGCTGAAACTCAGAGTATCAGTGAGTTAGCAGTGTGGTGACGGTTCCCTCCTCAGGTGAGGAGTGTGGAGGTCAGAGTCCGACCTGCTCTCAGAATGATTTGTTTCCAGCTGCTTCAGGTTGATCAATGATTCATTTCATCTCCATCAGTCACTGAACACTGACGTTACATTGGTTCATAAAGGAACAGATAACCCCCCCTTCGTCTGTTTCCCTCAACCCTGAGGACCTGGCACAGTTCATCCTCACTGCTCCGATCAATGTTCATTCAGCTGATTGATCCCAGCTCATTGATCAGTCTAATAAACTGCAGTGTATCCTCAGAGCTCTGTCTGATCTGTTGTTCCTCTGAAACAGCACCAAGCTATTTTTATCCTGTTAGCGGCGAGGCTCTGAAGATGGCAGCGACCATCTGTCAGTTCACCACAGATATCTGAGGGATGGTCCTGAAACTCTGAGCAGACGCTCATGGTCCTCAGAGGACACATCTCCACTGTGTGGAGGTTACTCCAACACAAACTGACCTTTAAACAGCTCATTAATGGTTTTATCTTGAAAACGTCAGGGAACAGTGAAACTGTACAGTTCATCCTCTCACTAACTGAACTGTTAATGACTGAGGTTATAAGCTGATGTGAAGAACAGCTGCTGATTATTTCCTGGTGACGTGATGAAGTGATGAATGAACGAGACTCAGAGCAGGACCATGGCTCTGAAAATGAAACTGAGTTCAGACGTTTGATGAAATGGAAACAGGAACAAAAGAGGAGAAGTCTTTTGTTGCAGGATGAGCGGTGGAGTTTTCTCGTCTAAACGAGGTCTCACAGATGATGGAGGAGCTTTTGTTGCAGCTGAGGGACGACAGAGATGGATTTTTCTCAGTGAAGTGAGAGAGGACACTTCTCCTCCTTTCTCTGCTTTATTGGTTTAACAGGAAGCTGCTTTTGTTGCTTTTGAAAACTGAGAGCAGGATAATAAAGTGGGACACAGAGACTCTGTCCTCCCTCTGAGTCTGGATCAGGGCTGAGATGGATCCTCTGACAGAAAACTGATCCTGAATAAAAAACGTTTTGAGATTCTGACCCTGTGTTTTCACCTCAGATAAAACTACAGCTTCAGTCTGAGGCTCCGTCCACACTGATTCCTTTTAGTTTATGACTCATCCCTATTGCTATGGTTACGCCTGGTGTCTGCACTCCTCCAGAGGCTTCAGGAAACTCTGTTGGACCCATTTTAGTTCAGAAACTCCAGGGTTGTGTTTCAGTTTGGACGGACAGAAACAATGTCGCAGACCCCAACGTTCACTTCCTGATTGGTTCTTATCAGTCACCAGGTATCGTGATCCCTGATAGGTCTCGTTCCGATCATGTGACCCAGTTCAGCCTCAACCCTCAGTGGTGACTGTAACATGGAGGATGAACTACAGGAGTTTCTGACCTCAGGGTCTTGTTCTAGCAGAGTAAACAATACTTCCTGTTTACACTGGTATGAGCATGCTCAGTGTGTGTGAGCGGTCATGTGATCTGTGTTTTCTGATAGGGAGCTAAAACATTTTTAGTTTTAAAATGAAAACATGTTAATGTGGACGGAGCCTGAGGAGGAGGACACCTGCACACACCTGCCCCCCCCACCCCCCTTAGGTGTTTAAGAAGCACTGCCCTCATTACGTCAGAGCCCATGATCTGACACTGAGCAGTGCTGCGGGCTGCGGTACCCAGGGGAGAAAACAGAAACAATGAGCAGTGAAAACAGTCCAGAGTCATTTTTCTGCTCCACCTGTGAATCTGCTGCTCATTTCTGATGATTCAGCACTCGAGGGCAAAGAACAGCTCAGACAGAAGCTGCAGAGGCTCCTTCCTAACACAACGTGCAGCAAATACAAAGCTCCTGCAGACAGACCAGGCTCAGTTTCCTGTGACTGCAGCTACACCCACTGTACACACATCACTGTCATCAGCATCAGTGACACATGATGAGAGTCATTATCTCATATCACTCAGTGTCAGTTGTTCTTCCTCATCACAACATCTCTCAGCTGATAAGATTAACAACACTGAAGGAGGCTGCAGTCTCTGTTACTGATGAACACCGTGAACATCAACATGAACTGATGAGGAACCACAGAGTCAGAGGAAGATCTAAAGATGTAACGTTACAGATCAGACTCACGTCTCTGGAAAATATCAGAGTGATCGTTAACACAGTTTATTCTATAATTTAATAATTCTGAAAACAGTCAGCTGACTTCTCCAACTGACAAATAATGAAGCTGATCAGAAATGTCTTAAAGAAGTCACTGAGGAGGAGGAGGAGGAGGAGGAGGAGGAAAAGGAGGAGGAGGAGGAGGAGGAGGAGGAGGAGGAGGAAAAGGAGTAGGAGGAGGAGGAGGAGGAAAAGGAGAAGGAGGAGGAGGAAAAGGAGGAGGAGGAGGAGGAAAAGAAGGAGGAGGAAAAGGAGGAGGAAGAAGAGGAGGAGAAGGAGGAGGAGGACGACGAGGAGGACGACGAGGAGTCCTCCTCAGTGGAACAGTAAGTTTTCTGTCTCTGAACACACCACGACCGTCGCCATCATGGAGGTCACGTTACAAATGATCTCCTTCATGTCGTGTGAGTGAACCACAGAGAGAGGAAATGATCTCTGAGGATCAGTCCATCGTCTCTGACACTTCAGAGTCTGAGGTGAGAAACTCTCACATCCTTCTCCATTGGAGAACTGATTACTGATTATTGATTAGCACGGTTTCCTCTTCATCTGTTCATGATGAAGCTGTAACACTTTGAGTCTGAGACAAACTTCACTGTAACACAGAACCCTACCTCCGAACACATCTAACAGATGGAGCTGATTCCAGATCAGTCCTGATTAAATCTCTGATCCCTGATTGGAGTTAGGACCTGATCCAGGTGAACAGTTCCTACCTGAAGACAGGAGAAGCTTGTTAAATAACCTGTCCTAACTTCAGGAGAAGTGTGAGCTCTATCTTTTATTCTTCTGTCTTCAGACGGAGGACAGGAAGTGATCCAGCTCCCGCAGACTCCTCCACTGATCAATCAATACTTGGATCGATAACGTCTCAGAGAGCAGTAACACCTGTTAAACCCTCAGAGGACCTCTGCAGGCCGACAGCTCACATCTAAAAACATCTGTTTACAGACAGACTGCTGCTGTGAGCAGATGGTGGTTATTGATCAGTGATCAGTCAGTCAGAGGAGGATGAGGTTTCAGATCTTCAGAGTCAAACGTGTCTCCTGTTGACCTTTGACCTCTGAGCTGGGCGGAGCCTCTGATCAGTCGCTGGATTAACGCTGTGAGATCGATATCTGTCTGCAGCCTCGTCCATCTGTGTCGTCTCATAACCTGCAGACAAACACAGCGACGGGACAGAGCTGCAGGCCGCACACACACACACACACACACCTCCCCCACGCCGCCTCATCAACGCTCTGAAATAGGAAACGATTGGTGATATTGAACGGCTTCAGACGTGTTGAGCTGTATCAATATTGTGACGGCAGAGATCAGTCGCTCATAACAGCAGAGTCAGCGACTGGACCAGTCAATAACAGAGAGGAGCAGGAGCAGCAGGAGGAGGAGGAGGACGGGGAGGAAGAAGAGGAGGAGAAGGAGCAGGAGGAGCAGCAGGAGGAGGACCTCCTCTAAAGGTGAGGATACACACTCGTCTCTCAGACCTCACACTGTTCATCCTGATTGATCAGAGACTCTGATGGTCTGATAACCACTGTGCAGCTTTAAAATCAGTTATTCTGAAACTACTTACGTATGAACGTAAAATAAATAACAACATAAATAAATGAATGACTGCAGTCACATTAGTGAGTGTAAACCTGCAGCTCAACAAGCTCAGAACAGAAATAACTCAAAACAAAAAAGCTCATCTTTGACGTGGGAGTGAAACAGCTGATTCCGTAAAACCTTAAAGTTTTCAGTCCACACTACAACTCATACACTCATACCTGGTCTCTACTGTGTCTCTACTGTGTCTCTACTGTCCTCTGCTACATGGCAGAGCAGAGAAGAACCAGGTCCTTGGGTCAGGACTCAGGACCAGGACCAGAGCCACATCCAGAGATGACTGATGGTCTGACAGAGGAGAACCTGGAACAACCATCAGGGACCAGAGGAGGAGGTCTACACCAACACCAACACTGATCAGATACTGACTCATAGTCTGAAGACCCCCCACCCACCCCCCAGGCAGCTAATGGTGCGTTCCAGTTGTCCTCTAAAGTCAGGATTTCTGAGTTCCTAGTCAGAATTTGAACCTGAACACCTCCTGAAGTTGGAGCAACCCCACCAACCCCGACATCAGTATCCAAGATGGCTGCTCCTCACAACAGACAGACACCTTCTGCTCCTGGTCTCCTCCTTCTTCAGGTGGAGCAGATCTCAATGTTTTTCTGACCTCTAACCTCTGACGTAAATGAAACGCAGTATTAAAACTCATCCACACTCAGATGTGTCCTCAACGACGCTCCAGGTGTTAGCGACCTCACAGGAAGTTAAACACCTGGTCTCTACAAGTGTCTCCACACAGACCTCAGAGCTGATCACAGTGTGTTAATGACCTGCTGCAGCTGCAGCTGAGTGAAGTTCAATCCAGCTGCTGTCGTCAGATTGTGAGTGGATGTTGTGTCTGACTGTGTGTTGACCTCAGGCCAGGACCTGACATTAATAAACACAGACAGACTCTGTATACGTTATCCCATAAGATTACTGTCTGATCATCAGCACTGCGGAGGGATTAATGTACTCAGCTCACATCCAGGCCCTTTGGGAGGAGGAGGAGGAGGAGGAGGAGGAGGAGGAGGAGGAGGAGCAGGAGGAGGAGGTGGCTTATCATCAGATTTATAGATTATATTCTGATTATCTTTATGGTTCTTTAATATTCCTGAGCTTTCAATCATCCAGCTGGACTTATATTTCAGCTGAGGTGATTCATTACAGATAAAAACCAGGACAGATGAATTCTAAACACACAACACAATCTGAGAACAACGTCCATTTAAACTGCTGCTCCAGAGCTTTTCATCACATCACATGGTCTTCACATGGTCAGAGGGAGTCCAACCATCAAACTGTAAGACTCTGATTATCATTAAAGGCAGAGGAGGAAGAGGAGGAGGAGAATACTGCCCCCCAGATACTCACTGCAGCACCAGATTAATCCGCTGCTGAAAATAGTCCCCACCACAGTCAGAGTCTCCTCCTGTTTGTTTCTCAGTGAGCCTGTTTTAATCTGAATATAAACCTCTGAGGTGTTTTTAAAGTTTCAGTAGGAACCAATGAGCTCAGACAGAGGAGGGAAGGTGATGAGAGACGGACCAACACTGCTGTTTGAGTCTGAACATGATAAATAATCACAGACTGGTCCTTTAACATATTTAAACAGTGTTTAATGTCTCTGCTCCATCTTCTGTTTGTTATTATTTGATGAGAATAATGAGCAGG
The DNA here is from genome assembly GCA_033238685.1 of Lates japonicus. Lineage (NCBI taxonomy): Eukaryota > Metazoa > Chordata > Actinopteri > Centropomidae > Lates > Lates japonicus. The sequence goes on along the minus strand of BRZM01001022.1, from coordinate 15,864 downwards.
AAGTTAATTCAGCAGCAGATGTAAATGAAGCTCATTCCAGCCAACAAATTAATACCAACTGATGTGGAAACTGCAGCTACCAAAACACTTTTAGAGAAACCCAGGGAAGCAAATTACCCACGTTAGCGTGTTAATTAATTCCCTGCTATAAAATGAGCTCAATGTGTTTTACAAAGTTAATTTCAGAAAAACTTTAGATACCAAACTAAACACAGGTCCATTACAGTAACAGAGAGTTAATCAGCCTCCTGCTCAGGTCACCTTCATCTCAGGGACAACGAGGGACGCTTTTATCCCCAAGCTCCGACTCATTTCTCAGCCCGGACACTGATTTCCTGCCTCAGACAAACTGACCTTGGCCTCCTCCTGAACTCTGAAGAATTAGAGCCAAATGATTTCTGAAAAGTCTGAGTCTGAGCTGTCGTTACAGTCACAGTGAATAGAGCCTATTTTCTGTCCTTATATCTGCTCTTTGTTGCTGCACAGTGAACAGAATGAAACATGGTCAAACAGTGAGTCTGCTGCTGTGATGACGGTGATAATATTATTATTCCAACACGTCTGAACCAGACTGAACTGTCAAGAGTTAAACATCTTATTCTAAATAACTTCAACACCTCACCTCCTTATCATCATCATCTTCATCACCATCTTCATAATCATCATCATCATCATCATCACATCACCATCTTCATCATCATCATCTTCATCACCATCTTCATAATCATCATCATCATCTTCATCACCATCTTCATCATCATCATCATCATCACCATCATCATCATCTTCATCACCATCTTCATCATCATCATCATCATCACCATCATCATCATCTTCATCACCATCATCATCACCATCTTCATCACCATCATCTTCATCATCACCATCACCATCACCATCTTCATCATCTTCATCATCACCATCTTCATCATCTTCATCACCATCTTCATCACCATCATCATCATCATCACCATCATCATCTTCATCACCATCATCATCATCACCATCATCATCTTCATCACCATCATCATCATCACCATCATCATCTTCATCACCATCATCATCTTCATCACCATCATCATCATCATCACCATCACCATCTTCATAATAAGAGATTCTCCACCTGCATGTGGATACAACCAGCCTCAAACTCCACAGCACAACCCCTGAGAGACTGGAGCGCAGACGTCAGTGTAGACGCCACAGAGGAGGAGTCACACCTGGGGACAGGTGGAGAGGTTGGCTCAGGGCTGGGATGGTTGGAGACCTCTTGGAGACGGCCTCCACCTCAGGAGAGGTTTCAGGTGTGAGTCAGTAAACATGTTTGTTTCCATTTAAAACAGACAGGATTAACGCTCAGTAACTGATTATCTGGAACAACAGGGAGCTCTTATTTTGAAATAAATGAAGCAGAGAGCTGAAACAGGATCAGCTGACAGACTCATGTTACTGTGTTTATACAGAAACTACATTTATACTGTAAGAACATCTTCTAACAGTGTAATATAATATTTAACTTCTGTTTCCATCACTGTGAAAATGATCAGAATATTTTCTCCTTCTGACTGTTTTACTGTTTCCTGTTCTAACAGAGATTCTGAAAGCTGCTGTGTGTGGAACCTCCATTAGCTTCAGACTAACAGAACCATGGCTGGTCTCTAGAGTCTTGTTTCTGTGGAGGAAGTCATTACAAACATCCATCAGCAGCGGGGCTGGGGGGGGGGGGGTGAGACAGACAGACAATGGTAATGTTCAGGGACAAAGCGTCCTGTTTCGGGAAGCAGAGGTGTCTCTTTAATGTATTATTAATGCGTCCCGCCCCATAAATAACTGTCCTGTACTGATTTGACATGGTGGGGGGGTGAGGGTGGGGGCGAAGGATCCTGGAGTGTGGTTCTTCTCATTAGCGTGGGTGGAGGGATAGTGTTTCCTCTGAGAGAGGCCGAGTGCTCAGATTAAAGGTGCTTATGGTAATTGAATCCTAATACAGAGGAGCAGTTCACAGGGAGGACAGCTGGATCAGCTCTCTGTGTTCAATAATAAAGAATATTATATATATGTATGTAGATCCCTGCTGCAGGAAGCACAGGACACTCACTGACTGCTTCTATTTCACACACAGTCTGATTTAACAGAGAAACAAACTGAGGCGACTGGTTCACCTCCAACAGTTCTGATCTCACTGATGTGGTTTTCTATAAGTGATGGACAGCCCGTCAGATGGACAGCCCGTCAGATAGACAGATGGACAGCCGGTTAGATGGACAGCCCGTCAGATGGACAGTCGGTCAGATGGACAGTCGACCTGTGCATCTTCACTGATCTCACGATTCAAGATCACGAGGTGTTTTATTTCTAGTTATCACTGCACATGGCCACTGTTTCATCAATGAATAAAAGCAGTCATAAATATGAATTCCCTTTTTTCTATCTAGAAATCAGTGTCAACATAAATGTCTTTACATTATAAACCAGAATAATAAATAGTACAGGTCTAGTCTCCCTATATTTGGTCTAGTCTTTCTGTATTTGTGTGTGTCATTGTTCCGTCCTCAGAAACCAAACTGATCCTTGTGCAGTGGAGCTTCATCTTCTAGCAGCTGAATGTAGAGAACATCACAGACATGACAGACGTGAGACAGCAGCTCCTCCACATGAAATCATCTGTTAGTCCTCTCTAATGTAATGTACCGTTATTGTTCCATCAGACTCGTCCGTGACCAAAGTCCAGGAATCACATGTTCTCACTAACATGTCACAGCAGCCTCACGTCAGGTCATCACGTCTCTGAGCTGGGTCCACTGTTTCCTTTACAGAGGCAGCCGTTAGCTTCTCAGGGTGATAACGGCTAACGCTGCTACATCTCATGTCACTAACAGGAAGTCATTTTGAACTTCAGAACTTTATTGTCCAGCCGAGGACAGAGAATCAACAAGTATGAGGGCGTTGGATGACCGGTGACCCCCCAGGACTGAGCATGTCAGGTGACCTCAGCTGCACCGTGCTCTGACAGAGACACAACATGATGAACAAATCATGGTGTCAGGTGACTCACTGCAGCTGTAACCCTGTAACACCTGGACCTCTGACCTCTGACCTCTGAGGCCTGGGTCATGTGATCATGTCACTGTGATTTGACATTTCACCTGGTGGCAGAGCCTCTGTTTCTACAGGTGAGCTAGAGCTCTGCAGGACTGATCCAAAACCAGGACATAAGTTAGCATGTTAGCACTTCCTGTTCCTCGTCCCCTAAAGTCAGTGTGTTTCTGTCAATGTCTGAAATAGTCTAAGTTTCTAACACAAGCTCAAGATACTTTCAGGCTTTATCTTCCTACATAAAATGGGCTCAGTAACCTCTAATTCTGATAAGCGTTTCCAGTTTTACGTGTCTTAAAAAGGCGTGCTGCTAACGCAGTGTCTAAATGAGACTACAGAGGCTGTCGGGGACGCACATGAAAACCCATCTACTCACCAGTCCACCTTTATACTGCTGTGTTTCATCAGCCTTTCAACTCTCACCAACTTCATGCTAGCTTTTTGTAGAAGAGCTCAGAGCTGAAATGAAATGACCAGTTGGAAGCTTAGTGGTGGAGACGTTGACGCCATGACCGTGTAGTTGGTTTACTAACATTAGCTTACTTGGAGATTGATTTAGGCTCTCCAAACACTGAAACAGTGGTGTTCATCTGTGAAGATTATCTGACCAATCCAAACACTATGAAAACTGATTGGACTCCAGCATCTTCACTAATCTCACGACCAATTCCAAGATCATGTTTTATCTCTGTTATCACTGCACATGGCCAATACCACCAATGACCAAAAGTAGTCATAGTCATTCTGATTTCATCAATTGATACCAGCTCAAATCCAACCTGTAAGTAAAAGCTAATGTTAGGCTATAAAACCAACTGCTGGACCCACAGAACACATCATCACTGTGGGACTGTGTAACCTGGTTGAGATTGTCCTGAGAGATTAAACTGAAAAACTGGAGTGAAAACACTCTGAGTGTTTAATGAGCGAAATCAGCAGCTCATCAGCATACAGACCTCAGACTCAGTCTGACTGGACTCTGTGGTCCTGTATGTCTGTCCAGTGTGTGTTTTTAAAAAGGGATTTATAGGAGGTTAGGGGTCTGAGTTTACCCCCAACGCCAAGTGGCTCAGTCTGAAACCAAACCACCAGGCCACAATCTTTCAGGAACCCTTGAGGCTCAGACTGAGGTCCCAACAGACTCCAGGTCCTGGGCCCCTGAGGGTTCAGTGATCGTCGTGACTGAAGGTCCTCAGTAGTATAAAGTTTCAGTGTGTGTGAGCCGCCTAGACAGGATCTATTTTTAGCAAGGAGAGAAATAATCCAGTGCGATCACAGAGCAACTCATCTAGCTTCCTCTCAGAGGAGACCAAGAACCACACAACCTCTCCTCCTCCTCCTCCGCAGGTGTGACAGGTGGGTGTGTATATTAGTGAGAAGCAGATCAGCTGGGACCGTCAGCCACTACATGATAGATAAGGAAGCTACACCTTTCAGTTCCAATCACGCGGCCACCACGCCTCCTCCTCCCCTCCTCTCCCACCTCCCACCTCCCTCCTCCTCCTCCTGAGAGACAATAAACATCTCTCAGTTCTGATGGACTGACTCCAGCTCATTAAAGTCTTCAAACCTCTGGACCACAGGAACCAGTTCCAGTCCGTCCACCTCAGTCTGACTGACTCAGCTCAGCTTTAGAGTCTCTGTGTCCAGGTCCACGAGGGTCCGTTCCGAGTCCATATAACACTGAGTACTGCAGCAGGAAAGAGGAATAGACAGACGGATGGACATCTGAACACTTCCCACAACCACTTTATCACTTTATGACACACACACACTCACAACACACACACACTATACACACACGCCACACCCCAACAGACACACTCACACACACACACACACACACACACACACTCACACACACACACTACACAACAATAACACACTCACACACACTACACACACACACACACTCACACACACACACACACTATAATACACATCTATAATATTATTAATTATATTAATAATAATAATAATATTTATAAATATTATTAATTTATATAATATTAATTATACATACATATCATATAACACACACTATACACACACTATAACACACACTACAGTCACACACTGTACACACACACTCATACACACACTAAGGTTTTATTAATTGTACATGGACACACCATACACACACTCATAAACACACACTGTACACACACACTATACATTAATGCTTATAAATATTAACTCTATACATATCATATAAATACACACTAGTTAATACTATAACATACACTATACACATATCTATAAATATTATAACACACACTATACAAAAATACTAACAACACACACTATACATCTACAACACACACTATACACACACTACAACACACACTGTACACACACACTATACACACACTACAACACACACTATATACACACACTACAACACACACTGTACACAACACACTATACACACACTACAACACACACAAACAGTTATTAAA
>BRZM01001021.1:2908-15655 GCA_033238685.1 Lates japonicus | reverse complement strand
TCCTCTCTCTACCTGTCCTCCTCTCTCCACTTGGACACCTGTCCTCTGACATCAGCTCATACGTTTACATAAGGTGACTCACCTGGAACCAGGAGTCTGGTTTTAAACCCCACAGACTGAAATCATCTGAAATATAAATAATATCTGAGGAAACATCACAGCCCTTTAAAAACACAGATTTATATCAAAAACAAACTCAAACATCTCTTTAAACCTTATTAACCTGTGTTTGTTCAGCTCAGACTCAGACTCGTTCATGTTCCCTCAGGATGCTGAGGAATTACACTCTGCTCATATTCTTATAAAAACTAAAACTGAGACACAATAACTCAGGAAACAGAAGCTGATATTAATTAAACTGCAGTTTAACAGAGGTAGGAGGTTCTTTCACATTTAGAAACAGATGATTTAAATTATAATTCTCCATCTGCTGCTGTTAAAACAATATTTAATATCTGACAAGTTTCTTTTCTTAAAGGAGAAAAACATCTTTTTATTCTGTCATCAGAAAAACACTTTTGTTCCTGAGAAATAAACCTGATCAGTTTAAAACACCAGGTGCAGTAACCTGAGAGGATGATGTGTTCACGGTCTGGTGGACACAGTGGGAAAGTGAGGCGTCATAACTGGTCCTCTCTTTACTGCACTTTGGAATAAAAACGTCTTTTATTTTGAAATCCTCCTGACTTCCTGTCTGTGTGGATGTGTGATGGCATCTCTGAGCAGCTGTGAACGCAGCACTGACTCATAGCTCACATGAAAGTGTCAGATGTCAAAGCTTTCCACCGACACATCAACAAACCCCGCCCCCCGACCCTTCAGTGACCCCCCGCGACCAAGACTGAAAATAAATCCTGAACCTGTGAGGAACGGACGAGGCGTTCAGGAGCAGGAGGCTCAGATTTTACCTGAGATTTAACAAGAGAAACAGCTCCTCCTCCCCCAGGTGTGTCCAGGTGTTTCTCTGTAAAGACTAGGCTCTGATTTATAAAACTGTTTTTCTCTTTAAGCAGAATAAACTCAGTTAAACAGTGAGTTAATGACCGAGGTGTGTGTGTGTGTGGGTGTGTGTGTGTGTGGGTGTGTGTGTGTGGGAGTGTGTGTGTGTGGGGGTTATTCTTGTGTAAAGTGTGTTTCCCTCTGAGCCGCTGAATGTCTTGAGTTTGTCTCTGAGTTTCATCTGATTTGCTGACGGCCTCATTGTTCCCCAGGAAAATAAAAACAGCTGTGAAAACATTATTACTGAGCACACCACAGATATAACACCCCCACCCACCTCCACCCCCCAGCTACTGAACAATCTGCTGCTTTGATCAGAGAGAAACTGAGCCTCAAATCTCAGTTTAACATGTCATCTAAACATTTTATATTTTACAGGAAGAGAGAAGAAACTCTGACACGTCTGTAACAGAAACAGTGTTTTTATTCCACTGGTTCTTCATGTGTTCATCTGCCAACATTCACTCAGCATATATTCATATTACTATGGTTTTATATCCTCTCTGTGTTCAGGTCAAATGTCTGAGGACGGACGAGCTGTGGGTCTGTAAATATCTTCAGTCAGACAAGAGGCTGTTATCACCACACACACTCTGTGATCCTATTGTCGCCCAGAGAACACACTGAAGATACCTGACACGTCTGTGTGTCTACACAGACCAGGTCTACACAGACCAGGTCCTGTCTCCACCTGTGACCCAGACCGCAGACCAGACAGACAGAAGTCAGGAGAGTTAAAAAGCTAATGTTAGGCTATAAACCAACTACACCACGGTCACATGACGTCAACGTCTCCACCACTAAGCTTCCAACTGGTCATTTCATTTAGCTCTGAGCTCTTCTACAAAAGCCTTTCTTCTTAGAAAGTTAGTGAGAGTTTGAAAGAGCGTGAGTAGAAACACAACGAGGCTGTAAAGGTGGACTGGTGAGTAGATGGGTTTTCACCACCTTAAATCATCTGGAAAAATTCTTGAATCTCAGATTAAACATTCTGAAATATCCTGGAATCTCTTTGAATCACCTGAAACATATTCTTAGATTTTAGACACTGGACACAGTTTTGTTTTTATTGTTGTTGTTTGTCTTTCTTGACAGGTTATTGTTGTCTGCCTGTTCCCTCCCTTAAACAGCCATTACACTGAATCTTAGAAACATCATGTGACACGTTTCAACAGACTGCAGACGGAGGAGGTGGTTGATGGTAGAGCTCGCTCCCTCCCTCCCTCCCACAGATCCAGCACTGACCTGGGTTCTGCTGTTGGACGGTTTCGGTCAGGTCCTGCAGGTGGACCAGCAGCAGCAGAGATCCAGCTCCCAGCAGCAGGAGGAACCACATGGAGCAGTACAGGGAACAGGTAGGCTTCATGATCGCAGACAGCAGCCTCCTCCGGGGACACGCCGAGTCCTGCAGCCTACACTCCACCAGGCTCATCCCAGATCAGCCACGACCTCGCTCCCTGAGGAGGGGGAGGGACGGGGGGGCAGGGTTAGACCAACAGCTGAGGACAGAGAATAAATGATCTGAGACTGTTTTTACTCTGCCTTTATTAACAGTAAAAGACACAGAGAGAGAGGGACATGAAATAATAACAGTGTCCAGCTGCCAGATCACTGCTGGGCAGCTGTGGTGAGAAACAGAGGAAGGATCAGAGCAGTGACTAACTCCTCCTGTATAGTAAAGCCTGAGAACACCCTGCTCTGTTTCCAGGATCATTCAGACTTCATGTGATTTCAGCTGGCAGCAGATGACTGGAGTCCTGCTCTGCTGTGACCGGCCTCATCACGCTCCGCCACACTAACACAGAGCTGAGGAGACCGAGAGTCAAACCACAGGCCGACAGCAGCCTGATTTATTACAGCAGGAATTAATCCAGGCCGAGGAGCTGGCTGAGGGCTCACGCTGAGAGAGAGAGATGAAATTTCAGCCAGTAAGACACTGACAAACTGCTCCACAGAGGAAACACAGCCTGTAAACTAAACCACTGAACACATGGTTGGTCCAAGTGTTTCCCTCTAAAACTGTCACTGTTTCATGGTGAGTAAAACGCTCAGTTAAATCATCAGGAGACAGGAAGTAGTTTTCCTCCTCAGCTCACAGCCTCACTATGTAGTGACAGTAAACCAGTGTCAGTGAGCTGATGTGGTGTTTGTGGAGCAGTGTGTAACAGCAGTGTGCTGAAACATGCTGCTGTACTGTCTCACAGCATCCTGCTGACCGCACACTCTCAGCTCCCATGAGGCCGAGCGGGAGCATCTGTTTCTCTGGAGCGTGGTCAAACAGCTTCTCCCAGCAGGTGTGACTCTGGAAATAAACTCAGCAGGTACAGAAAACACAGCGGCACACGCAGGAATCTGCAAACACACGTGTTCATACAGAGAAATGATGAAGGTGTTTGTTGGGACCTCAGCTGCTGCAGCAGAGAAAACACATGACGCTCCACACTGTTAATGAAACCTCCTCAGGACACCTGGACTTTACCTGGCTGTGTTCATTTTCATCAGTTTGGACTCTGCTCCATCTCACAGGAAAATATATAAAATACATATAAATCTATATCATACGACTGAAGATTTTCCAGCTGTACTACAGCTGTAGTTTATAAACACATGGCTGTCAGATTAAACTGCAGCAGGATGAAGGTCAATGATTCATCCACATGTTTTGATGAAGGTTTAATTTTCCATGTAAAACTTTTGATGCTTTTCCTTCTAATTATTTCAATAATGTGAGTCGCTGCAGCAGCTGTTAGTGTCCGACTCTCTCACCACACTTTAACTGTCTCTAATCATTTTTACCAGTTAAAGTGAGCTGAAACTCAGAGTATCAGTGAGTTAGCAGTGTGGTGACGGTTCCCTCCTCAGGTGAGGAGTGTGGAGGTCAGAGTCCGACCTGCTCTCAGAATGATTTGTTTCCAGCTGCTTCAGGTTGATCAATGATTCATTTCATCTCCATCAGTCACTGAACACTGACGTTACATTGGTTCATAAAGGAACAGATAACCCCCCCTTCGTCTGTTTCCCTCAACCCTGAGGACCTGGCACAGTTCATCCTCACTGCTCCGATCAATGTTCATTCAGCTGATTGATCCCAGCTCATTGATCAGTCTAATAAACTGCAGTGTATCCTCAGAGCTCTGTCTGATCTGTTGTTCCTCTGAAACAGCACCAAGCTATTTTTATCCTGTTAGCGGCGAGGCTCTGAAGATGGCAGCGACCATCTGTCAGTTCACCACAGATATCTGAGGGATGGTCCTGAAACTCTGAGCAGACGCTCATGGTCCTCAGAGGACACATCTCCACTGTGTGGAGGTTACTCCAACACAAACTGACCTTTAAACAGCTCATTAATGGTTTTATCTTGAAAACGTCAGGGAACAGTGAAACTGTACAGTTCATCCTCTCACTAACTGAACTGTTAATGACTGAGGTTATAAGCTGATGTGAAGAACAGCTGCTGATTATTTCCTGGTGACGTGATGAAGTGATGAATGAACGAGACTCAGAGCAGGACCATGGCTCTGAAAATGAAACTGAGTTCAGACGTTTGATGAAATGGAAACAGGAACAAAAGAGGAGAAGTCTTTTGTTGCAGGATGAGCGGTGGAGTTTTCTCGTCTAAACGAGGTCTCACAGATGATGGAGGAGCTTTTGTTGCAGCTGAGGGACGACAGAGATGGATTTTTCTCAGTGAAGTGAGAGAGGACACTTCTCCTCCTTTCTCTGCTTTATTGGTTTAACAGGAAGCTGCTTTTGTTGCTTTTGAAAACTGAGAGCAGGATAATAAAGTGGGACACAGAGACTCTGTCCTCCCTCTGAGTCTGGATCAGGGCTGAGATGGATCCTCTGACAGAAAACTGATCCTGAATAAAAAACGTTTTGAGATTCTGACCCTGTGTTTTCACCTCAGATAAAACTACAGCTTCAGTCTGAGGCTCCGTCCACACTGATTCCTTTTAGTTTATGACTCATCCCTATTGCTATGGTTACGCCTGGTGTCTGCACTCCTCCAGAGGCTTCAGGAAACTCTGTTGGACCCATTTTAGTTCAGAAACTCCAGGGTTGTGTTTCAGTTTGGACGGACAGAAACAATGTCGCAGACCCCAACGTTCACTTCCTGATTGGTTCTTATCAGTCACCAGGTATCGTGATCCCTGATAGGTCTCGTTCCGATCATGTGACCCAGTTCAGCCTCAACCCTCAGTGGTGACTGTAACATGGAGGATGAACTACAGGAGTTTCTGACCTCAGGGTCTTGTTCTAGCAGAGTAAACAATACTTCCTGTTTACACTGGTATGAGCATGCTCAGTGTGTGTGAGCGGTCATGTGATCTGTGTTTTCTGATAGGGAGCTAAAACATTTTTAGTTTTAAAATGAAAACATGTTAATGTGGACGGAGCCTGAGGAGGAGGACACCTGCACACACCTGCCCCCCCACCCCCCTTAGGTGTTTAAGAAGCACTGCCCTCATTACGTCAGAGCCCATGATCTGACACTGAGCAGTGCTGCGGGCTGCGGTACCCAGGGGAGAAAACAGAAACAATGAGCAGTGAAAACAGTCCAGAGTCATTTTTCTGCTCCACCTGTGAATCTGCTGCTCATTTCTGATGATTCAGCACTCGAGGGCAAAGAACAGCTCAGACAGAAGCTGCAGAGGCTCCTTCCTAACACAACGTGCAGCAAATACAAAGCTCCTGCAGACAGACCAGGCTCAGTTTCCTGTGACTGCAGCTACACCCACTGTACACATCACTGTCATCAGCATCAGTGACACATGATGAGAGTCATTATCTCATATCACTCAGTGTCAGTTGTTCTTCCTCATCACAACATCTCTCAGCTGATAAGATTAACAACACTGAAGGAGGCTGCAGTCTCTGTTACTGATGAACACCGTGAACATCAACATGAACTGATGAGGAACCACAGAGTCAGAGGAAGATCTAAAGATGTAACGTTACAGATCAGACTCACGTCTCTGGAAAATATCAGAGTGATCGTTAACACAGTTTATTCTATAATTTAATAATTCTGAAAACAGTCAGCTGACTTCTCCAACTGACAAATAATGAAGCTGATCAGAAATGTCTTAAAGAAGTCACTGAGGAGGAGGAGGAGGAGGAGGAGGAGGAAAAGGAGGAGGAGGAGGAGGAGGAGGAGGAGGAGGAGGAAAAGGAGTAGGAGGAGGAGGAGGAGGAAAAGGAGAAGGAGGAGGAGGAAAAGGAGGAGGAGGAGGAGGAAAAGAAGGAGGAGGAAAAGGAGGAGGAAGAAGAGGAGGAGAAGGAGGAGGAGGACGACGAGGAGGACGACGAGGAGTCCTCCTCAGTGGAACAGTAAGTTTTCTGTCTCTGAACACACCACGACCGTCGCCATCATGGAGGTCACGTTACAAATGATCTCCTTCATGTCGTGTGAGTGAACCACAGAGAGAGGAAATGATCTCTGAGGATCAGTCCATCGTCTCTGACACTTCAGAGTCTGAGGTGAGAAACTCTCACATCCTTCTCCATTGGAGAACTGATTACTGATTATTGATTAGCACGGTTTCCTCTTCATCTGTTCATGATGAAGCTGTAACACTTTGAGTCTGAGACAAACTTCACTGTAACACAGAACCCTACCTCCGAACACATCTAACAGATGGAGCTGATTCCAGATCAGTCCTGATTAAATCTCTGATCCCTAATTGGAGTTAGGACCTGATCCAGGTGAACAGTTCCTACCTGAAGACAGGAGAAGCTTGTTAAATAACCTGTCCTAACTTCAGGAGAAGTGTGAGCTCTATCTTTTATTCTTCTGTCTTCAGACGGAGGACAGGAAGTGATCCAGCTCCCGCAGACTCCTCCACTGATCAATCAATACTTGGATCGATAACGTCTCAGAGAGCAGTAACACCTGTTAAACCCTCAGAGGACCTCTGCAGGCCGACAGCTCACATCTAAAAACATCTGTTTACAGACAGACTGCTGCTGTGAGCAGATGGTGGTTATTGATCAGTGATCAGTCAGTCAGAGGAGGATGAGGTTTCAGATCTTCAGAGTCAAACGTGTCTCCTGTTGACCTTTGACCTCTGAGCTGGGCGGAGCCTCTGATCAGTCGCTGGATTAACGCTGTGAGATCGATATCTGTCTGCAGCCTCGTCCATCTGTGTCGTCTCATAACCTGCAGACAAACACAGCGACGGGACAGAGCTGCAGGCCGCACACACACACACACACACACACCTCCCCCACGCCGCCTCATCAACGCTCTGAAATAGGAAACGATTGGTGATATTGAACGGCTTCAGACGTGTTGAGCTGTATCAATATTGTGACGGCAGAGATCAGTCGCTCATAACAGCAGAGTCAGCGACTGGACCAGTCAATAACAGAGAGGAGCAGGAGCAGCAGGAGGAGGAGGAGGACGGGGAGGAAGAAGAGGAGGAGAAGGAGCAGGAGGAGCAGCAGGAGGAGGACCTCCTCTAAAGGTGAGGATACACACTCGTCTCTCAGACCTCACACTGTTCATCCTGATTGATCAGAGACTCTGATGGTCTGATAACCACTGTGCAGCTTTAAAATCAGTTATTCTGAAACTACTTACGTATGAACGTAAAATAAATAACAACATAAATAAATGAATGACTGCAGTCACATTAGTGAGTGTAAACCTGCAGCTCAACAAGCTCAGAACAGAAATAACTCAAAACAAAAAAGCTCATCTTTGACGTGGGAGTGAAACAGCTGATTCCGTAAAACCTTAAAGTTTTCAGTCCACACTACAACTCATACACTCATACCTGGTCTCTACTGTGTCTCTACTGTGTCTCTACTGTCCTCTGCTACATGGCAGAGCAGAGAAGAACCAGGTCCTTGGGTCAGGACTCAGGACCAGGACCAGAGCCACATCCAGAGATGACTGATGGTCTGACAGAGGAGAACCTGGAACAACCATCAGGGACCAGAGGAGGAGGTCTACACCAACACCAACACTGATCAGATACTGACTCATAGTCTGAAGACCCCCCACCCACCCCCCAGGCAGCTAATGGTGCGTTCCAGTTGTCCTCTAAAGTCAGGATTTCTGAGTTCCTAGTCAGAATTTGAACCTGAACACCTCCTGAAGTTGGAGCAACCCCACCAACCCCGACATCAGTATCCAAGATGGCTGCTCCTCACAACAGACAGACACCTTCTGCTCCTGGTCTCCTCCTTCTTCAGGTGGAGCAGATCTCAATGTTTTTCTGACCTCTAACCTCTGACGTAAATGAAACGCAGTATTAAAACTCATCCACACTCAGATGTGTCCTCAACGACGCTCCAGGTGTTAGCGACCTCACAGGAAGTTAAACACCTGGTCTCTACAAGTGTCTCCACACAGACCTCAGAGCTGATCACAGTGTGTTAATGACCTGCTGCAGCTGCAGCTGAGTGAAGTTCAATCCAGCTGCTGTCGTCAGATTGTGAGTGGATGTTGTGTCTGACTGTGTGTTGACCTCAGGCCAGGACCTGACATTAATAAACACAGACAGACTCTGTATACGTTATCCCATAAGATTACTGTCTGATCATCAGCACTGCGGAGGGATTAATGTACTCAGCTCACATCCAGGCCCTTTGGGAGGAGGAGGAGGAGGAGGAGGAGGAGGAGGAGGAGGAGGAGGAGGAGCAGGAGGAGGAGGTGGCTTATCATCAGATTTATAGATTATATTCTGATTATCTTTATGGTTCTTTAATATTCCTGAGCTTTCAATCATCCAGCTGGACTTATATTTCAGCTGAGGTGATTCATTACAGATAAAAACCAGGACAGATGAATTCTAAACACACAACACAATCTGAGAACAACGTCCATTTAAACTGCTGCTCCAGAGCTTTTCATCACATCACATGGTCTTCACATGGTCAGAGGGAGTCCAACCATCAAACTGTAAGACTCTGATTATCATTAAAGGCAGAGGAGGAAGAGGAGGAGGAGAATACTGCCCCCCAGATACTCACTGCAGCACCAGATTAATCCGCTGCTGAAAATAGTCCCCACCACAGTCAGAGTCTCCTCCTGTTTGTTTCTCAGTGAGCCTGTTTTAATCTGAATATAAACCTCTGAGGTGTTTTTAAAGTTTCAGTAGGAACCAATGAGCTCAGACAGAGGAGGGAAGGTGATGAGAGACGGACCAACACTGCTGTTTGAGTCTGAACATGATAAATAATCACAGACTGGTCCTTTAACATATTTAAACAGTGTTTAATGTCTCTGCTCCATCTTCTGTTTGTTATTATTTGATGAGAATAATGAGCAGGAAGTTAATTCAGCAGCAGATGTAAATGAAGCTCATTCCAGCCAACAAATTAATACCAACTGATGTGGAAACTGCAGCTACCAAAACACTTTTAGAGAAACCCAGGGAAGCAAATTACCCACGTTAGCGTGTTAATTAATTCCCTGCTATAAAATGAGCTCAATGTGTTTTACAAAGTTAATTTCAGAAAAACTTTAGATACCAAACTAAACACAGGTCCATTACAGTAACAGAGAGTTAATCAGCCTCCTGCTCAGGTCACCTTCATCTCAGGGACAACGAGGGACGCTTTTATCCCCAAGCTCCGACTCATTTCTCAGCCCGGACACTGATTTCCTGCCTCAGACAAACTGACCTTGGCCTCCTCCTGAACTCTGAAGAATTAGAGCCAAATGATTTCTGAAAAGTCTGAGTCTGAGCTGTCGTTACAGTCACAGTGAATAGAGCCTATTTTCTGTCCTTATATCTGCTCTTTGTTGCTGCACAGTGAACAGAATGAAACATGGTCAAACAGTGAGTCTGCTGCTGTGATGACGGTGATAATATTATTATTCCAACACGTCTGAACCAGACTGAACTGTCAAGAGTTAAACATCTTATTCTAAATAACTTCAACACCTCACCTCCTTATCATCATCATCTTCATCACCATCTTCATAATCATCATCATCATCATCATCACATCACCATCTTCATCATCATCATCTTCATCACCATCTTCATAATCATCATCATCATCTTCATCACCATCTTCATAATCATCATCATCATCACCATCATCATCATCTTCATCACCATCTTCATAATCATCATCATCATCACCATCATCATCATCTTCATCACCATCATCATCACCATCTTCATCACCATAATCTTCATCATCACCATCACCATCACCATCTTCATCATCTTCATCATCACCATCTTCATCATCTTCATCACCATCTTCATCACCATCATCATCATCATCACCATCATCATCTTCATCACCATCATCATCATCACCATCATCATCTTCATCACCATCATCATCATCACCATCATCATCTTCATCACCATCATCATCTTCATCACCATCATCATCATCATCACCATCACCATCTTCATAATAAGAGATTCTCCACCTGCATGTGGATACAACCAGCCTCAAACTCCACAGCACAACCCCTGAGAGACTGGAGCGCAGACGTCAGTGTAGACGCCACAGAGGAGGAGTCACACCTGGGGACAGGTGGAGAGGTTGGCTCAGGGCTGGGATGGTTGGAGACCTCTTGGAGACGGCCTCCACCTCAGGAGAGGTTTCAGGTGTGAGTCAGTAAACATGTTTGTTTCCATTTAAAACAGACAGGATTAACGCTCAGTAACTGATTATCTGGAACAACAGGGAGCTCTTATTTTGAAATAAATGAAGCAGAGAGCTGAAACAGGATCAGCTGACAGACTCATGTTACTGTGTTTATACAGAAACTACATTTATACTGTAAGAACATCTTCTAACAGTGTAATATAATATTTAACTTCTGTTTCCATCACTGTGAAAATGATCAGAATATTTTCTCCTTCTGACTGTTTTACTGTTTCCTGTTCTAACAGAGATTCTGAAAGCTGCTGTGTGTGGAACCTCCATTAGCTTCAGACTAACAGAACCATGGCTGGTCTCTAGAGTCTTGTTTCTGTGGAGGAAGTCATTACAAACATCCATCAGCAGCGGGGCTGGGGGGGGGGGGGTGAGACAGACAGACAATGGTAATGTTCAGGGACAAAGCGTCCTGTTTCGGGAAGCAGAGGTGTCTCTTTAATGTATTATTAATGCGTCCCGCCCCATAAATAACTGTCCTGTACTGATTTGACATGGTGGGGGGGTGAGGGTGGGGGCGAAGGATCCTGGAGTGTGGTTCTTCTCATTAGCGTGGGTGGAGGGATAGTGTTTCCTCTGAGAGAGGCCGAGTGCTCAGATTAAAGGTGCTTATGGTAATTGAATCCTAATACAGAGGAGCAGTTCACAGGGAGGACAGCTGGATCAGCTCTCTGTGTTCAATAATAAAGAATATTATATATATGTATGTAGATCCCTGCTGCAGGAAGCACAGGACACTCACTGACTGCTTCTATTTCACACACAGTCTGATTTAACAGAGAAACAAACTGAGGCGACTGGTTCACCTCCAACAGTTCTGATCTCACTGATGTGGTTTTCTATAAGTGATGGACAGCCCGTCAGATGGACAGCCCGTCAGATAGACAGATGGACAGCCGGTTAGATGGACAGCCCGTCAGATGGACAGTCGGTCAGATGGACAGTCGACCTGTGCATCTTCACTGATCTCACGATTCAAGATCACGAGGTGTTTTATTTCTAGTTATCACTGCACATGGCCACTGTTTCATCAATGAATAAAAGCAGTCATAAATATGAATTCCCTTTTTTCTATCTAGAAATCAGTGTCAACATAAATGTCTTTACATTATAAACCAGAATAATAAATAGTACAGGTCTAGTCTCCCTATATTTGGTCTAGTCTTTCTGTATTTGTGTGTGTCATTGTTCCGTCCTCAGAAACCAAACTGATCCTTGTGCAGTGGAGCTTCATCTTCTAGCAGCTGAATGTAGAGAACATCACAGACATGACAGACGTGAGACAGCAGCTCCTCCACATGAAATCATCTGTTAGTCCTCTCTAATGTAATGTACCGTTATTGTTCCATCAGACTCGTCCGTGACCAAAGTCCAGGAATCACATGTTCTCACTAACATGTCACAGCAGCCTCACGTCAGGTCATCACGTCTCTGAGCTGGGTCCACTGTTTCCTTTACAGAGGCAGCCGTTAGCTTCTCAGGGTGATAACAGCTAACGCTGCTACATCTCATGTCACAGTAGCCTGAACTCTGGGAACTGTATTATGTCCAAGTGAGAACCAAGGCATGAGGCATGATGACCGTGACCCCCAGGACTGAGCATAATCACACCACTATATGTTACGATGAACAAATCATGGTGTCAGGACCACCAGCCAACCCTGTAACACCTGGACCTCAGACCTCTGGGACCTCTGAGGCCCAAACGCACACAGACCTCCGGTGGCAGAGCTCTGGCACTGATCCTTGCCCTGCCCCAAAGTCAGTGTAAGCCATAAATGTCGAAGGCTCTGTGGTCTACACGTTTATTTTCAGGTTTATTCGATATAAAATGGGTCAGTAAATCCCCCATCCTGATGTTTGAAGTTTTGTCTTACAATGAGCCCAAATGAGAATGGAGGCGGTCACGTTAATGAAACCACCACCCACAGCCTCGCTAGTTTCTACCACGCCTTTCAAACTATCACCAATCCTTTCTGGGCAAGAAAGGCTTTAGAATGAAGCCAATGAAATGACCAGTTTAGTCAGTGGTGGAGACGTTGACGCCATGCACCGTGGTGCTGGGTTTATAGCATTAGTTTTTACTGATGCAGCGTAACTGGGAACGAAGAA
>BRZM01001020.1:0-16067 GCA_033238685.1 Lates japonicus | reverse complement strand
TGGGGGTGGGGGGGGGGTGGGGTTAGGGGCTTTGTATTCCATAAAATATGAGAATAAAATATAATACCACACCTTCTGCTTGACTTTTACTCACTGTTCAGTTTAAGGTTTTGTGTGACACAGGTAACGTGTGAGCTGTGTGCCTTGTGTATATATCCTGATAAATTATCTCAAGGAAATTTAAGTCGAAAAGCAACTGGACTTAATGTTGTCTAGGAAGACGTTTCACCTCTCATCCAAGAGGCTTCATCAGTTTGTGTTGGCATCTGACCAGGCTGGGACTGGTCCAACTGATTTTTGGTGTGGAAACCCAGGTATTTAACCTCTGTGGGGGCTTTCACAAGACCGATGATGTCATGGATCCTTTGCTTTTCGACTTAAATTTCCTTGAGATAATTTATCAGGATATATACACAAGGCACACAGCTCACACGTTACCTGTGTCACACAAAACCTTAAACTGAACAGTGAGTAAAAGTCAAGCAGAAGGTGTGGTATTATATTTTATTCTCATATTTTATGGAATACAAAGCCCCTAACCCCACCCCCCCCCACCCCCAAAAAGTGTGCACGTCAGATCTGGTGGAAACTATTCAAGGACAAGGAAAAGAATAGCCGAGAGACAAAGGAACTTGCTTTATGGTTGTAGAAGTGTACGACTGCTTGTTTAATGTGATGTTATCGTATAAAAAGTATAACCCTCTCATCGTGAATGAACCCTTTAAAAAAGTGGCCTGGCTAGAGTCATTTGATAAAAGGGCTGCAGCCACGACAGCTGAAACAAAACGGAAAAACAACAAAATGAGTTTCCTTGTTGAAAAAATAAAACATCTTTCCATCCATCTTTTTCATTATGACTACAAGGATGTAATCAATCATGTGCAACAATAATTTAGCTTTACATGACTGTAAATTCAGTCACTTTTCTATTCTTTTAAACAATCTCTTGCTAAGCTGCACAAAAGGAATGAAATATTTCCCCAATTGGACTTGGGAGAGAAATAAAATGCAGACAATTATATAAAAAAGACAAATAGAGGGGATAAGAAAATGGCCAGCAGGGCTACAAATGAATACAACCTCATATATACTAGCAGCCAACCTAGGTCCAATAATGTAGGCTTTTTCAAAATGGCTTTAAAACATCTGGAGCGTGTTTGATGTAACCATAACTTCCCAGTGAATATGTACCACTGGAGCGCAGATTCCCATCAAATGGGACAAAATAACTGAAGCGCATTTAAGTAAAGGTCTGGTCAAAGGTCTTCGCTAATCTCATGTCATGACATGTAAAACCAACCAGCCCGAAGACACACTGGGATGGCAAAACCACTGACGAGTATAGTGAATAAAAAATAACATTAGTAACATCACTGCCATTGAATCCTTACATTTCAATGCATGACAAAGTCCATTTCAGACATTTGGAGAGTGAGCGAGTCAATCCCCCCTGAGAACTGTGTCACACCAATTGTTATGAGATGATTTATTTTAGTTCATTTTTCCAAGAATGAATCTTTTCCTGACTACTACACATCAAAACACACCAGAAAACAAGTTAACCCAGTACAATACACACAATCCAAGGTTCACAGTCCAAAAAGGTGCTGTTTGAAAAGAGCCTCAGGTCCTTTATGTCCACTTGGTTAAAGTGTCCCACTCAGCGAACTGTCAATTTCACCTTTCAGTGAGAGTAATTCATGTGGTGGACACTGGAAAAACAAATTTAAAATAAAATCAAAGAAAAGAAAGTAAAGAAAAAAAGACATGTTCAAGATGATGGAGAGTCACCTTGTCAGCCACTGCCTTCCAACAGCTTTTCTCAGTTGCTCTTACAGGGAGAATAAACAGGCTGTGGCATCTTGCCGTCCATGTCTATTCCTCTTTTTCTATCAATATTTTAATCCATCCATCCAAGTCCTATC
The DNA here is from genome assembly GCA_033238685.1 of Lates japonicus. NCBI lineage: Eukaryota > Metazoa > Chordata > Actinopteri > Centropomidae > Lates > Lates japonicus. The sequence goes on along the minus strand of BRZM01001020.1, from coordinate 14,142 downwards.
TTCTCTAGTCAGGTCCTCACACCATGTAGGAGTTCTGGTTCTTCAGCTTGTCCAGCTCTTTGCTCTGCTGCCTCAGAAACAGGATTCTGTAGTTGAGGAAAAAAATGTAATGCAAATGCAAAAGTATGAATGAATGTGTGTGTATTGTTACCAGTTGATGCGCATGTCTATGAAAAATGTAACATCTGCCTCACCTCTGTTCCCTCAGTGTGGCCTGAATTTCACACACTCTGACCAGGGAGCGGAGGTTTTTCATTTCTGTACAGATCTCAGACATGTACAAGCTGCCCATGTTGTGGATGTCCTCATGCAACCGAGCCGCCTGACGGAAAGAGACGAGTGCTTTTTGTCAAGGCATGAATAAAGATTTTCACAACACACTTCAGTAACTTCAACAGCAACTTAATGATTTTGTTTCTGATTTAAACAAATTTCAAAGTTGAGCAAAGATTTATTCTTGACCCTGGAAATAGAGGTTTTCAACCACAACTCATTGCGTTCCTCTGCAGATGGAGTTTGTCATTTAGAGATGGTTTAGTCATTATACTGTTGTGATGAAAATGTTTGGTACAAAAGTCTGTATTTGTGCCACCAGCTCCATGCTCATTACATACCAAGAAAAAGGGTGGCACCAAAGATGAGACTGTTCATCAAGAAACAAAAAAAAAAAAACAAAAAAAAAAAAAAAAAACACCAACATTTTGGCTTAATGCAACAGCTATATACAAGGTGCAATCAAAAAGTTCCAAGACTGCTCCTGTTGCTAGTGAACATAGTGCGGTATGGAGATGCACATGTAGCAAATACACATAATAACTTACTTGAGTTGATAAACATTGTGACCCATGTTTTTGTCACATGGAAGTGTTTTTGTTACCACTCAAAGGTGCTCATTTGCACACAGAGCAGATGCAGCACTGTGTTGAAGTGTGTGAGGATCTTTGTAAATAGGCCTGAGATGACCCAGCCTTTGTGTAAGGGATTCTCATTGGTGACACAGTTAGGTCAACCAAACTGCAGTCTTTGCAGTGGAGGGAGCCTTTCAAGCACTGCAGGAGTGCTGGGAGCGATGTATTGCTGCACAAGTTGACTACTTTGAAGGCGACGGCAGCCAAATCTAAATCAATAATGGTTTTTGCTTGTTATAGGTGCAGTCTTTGAACTTTTTGATCACTCTCAGTTAACCAGTGATAAAAATCCCATAGTTCTGTAACACATGAAAATCAAGAGTAGCATTTTAACTGACCCAAACTAAGCATTTTGAACTATACCTGTTTCTCCATGTTCTCTGAAGGCCATCCTTGGATATGTCTGATGAGGTTCTCATCAAAATGAGCTGCCAGAGTGGGAGTGAAGGAGCCGGGGGTATCAGCCTGGGTTTGGGTGGTGCTGGAGGGGACGTGGGACAACACAGCACCAGATATGTTTGATCCTGTGCACAGAATCTCCTGGCTGGTGGAGCGAGACAACTGGTTAACTATGTGTTGATGGTGTAAATAAAACCCAACTGCATTTTTTCGATGTTGAAACACTGATATTTTGGCAAATCAGTCAGGTATACTTTAGATTATTCAGTTCATACCATTCATTTGTTCACATTTATTAACATCCAAAGCAATGGATCATCACAAAAGAAATGGTGTATTTTGTGAACTTGGACTTCTACCTTCTCTGCTGGAGAGTTCTGGGGTCTTCTGGACGCTTCTCTGCAGTCTGAGAGAGGGGGACAGATCCTTGCTTACCTGAAGACATACTGCCCTAAAGAGAGAAGGAAAGACAGCAAAACAGGAAATAAGGGCATCAGCATGTGTTAGAGAACCAGATAAGATGTCATAGAGGAGGGCAGTCATAACAAAGTGGAGAAGAGAGAGGCTGTGAGTCATGAGCAAGAGGAAGAACCCCCTCTTCTCCTCAAAGCTGACTTTTTTTTGTCTCTTTCAAGTGTAATGCTCACCCTTGTTTGTGAGGATGTGATACTGCCAGGATGCACGCCCATAAGGGATTTCTGGTTGCTCTGTGGCGTGCCGTTCCGTGGCGAGACGTACGGCCGTGGTGATGATGCATCTGATGTCAGAGAGACAGGAGACTGACTGGAGTGCTGGGCTGCAAAAGACAGAAGACATAGTATTGGTGGGGAGGAACAGGGGATCATTAGCTTACACATACAGGAGACTCATAAGAATACATGGGACAATGTCTGGTTTTCCACAATCTGAAAACCCACATACACAGTCAAGTTGTATGAAATGCAGAATTTCAATGTCTAAAGGTCAATGGGAACATATTAGGTATCAGACAGTTTATAAAAAACCTGATGGAAGGAGAGAGCAGGATCCTTAAAAACAAATAGGAAATTAGTTTGTGTAGCAGATGGTGAGAAACAGCAAGGAGGCCGTACCTTGGTTGGAGTGCTGAGCAGCTGAGAGCAGAGCAGTGACGTTGAAAGCAGGTCCAGCAGTGAGGAGCTTATGAAGCACAGACCGCAAGGAAGCTTGGGTGACAGCAGCTGCCAAGACTGGAGGGAGGAGAGAGGAAACGTACACACACACGCGCACACACAGGTGAGTGAGCAAGGACACACAACAGGTGAGTGCACGAACACGCACAGTTAAGTCAGAAAACACAGTTAAGATATGAAACCAATCAGTGGAAAGATTAATCCTTTCAGGTAAATGTCATTTTAAGAGCAACAACTGAGGGAACTTGGAGGTTAAACAACAAGCACACACATATGTCAGTTTCACAAAGACAGAACAGCAAGAAAATCACCACAAATGACAGGTGCACGCTGAGGTTACAAACAGCAGAACACAGTCACCCATTAATGATAAGGGTTTGAGAGTCACTGACATTTTTAGCCACACACAGAATTATATCAAAAACTACCATCTAGAGCTGATGTCATGACATCATATCCGACCTCCGCTCTGTTCCACTAGCTCATTTAGCATTTCCTTCATCAGTCTTCAGGAAAAAACTTTATGAGTGTTCCTGGAGTTTGTGCTCTATAGTCTAAGACAAATCACTATCTACTACAGCAGCTGCTATAAGAAGAAACCTTTGTCATTTAAAAAAATATACCAACAACTACCAAAATTACAGCTCCCATGAAAAACTACAATGACATACAGTTGAGAAAGGCTCTGCTGCACACCTATATGTTTAGTTATCAGCTTAGTTACAAATGTCAGTGGGATTTTGAATGAGGATGTGTTGGTTTCACCGTGGCTCTGTATTGGGCTGAATTTAAAATTTGCCTTTTTCCAACCCGTTTTTGGAAAAAGACTTCCTGAGTTTACAACAGACTCACACTCTACAGTAGTCCTGTTGGGAAAATTCCCCCAAGATACAGTTAATCCAAAGAGAAAAGAAAACATCATTCTTTCCTTCTGCAAAAGTGAAACATGAAAAATACAATTTAATGAGAAGGTAAATCCCATATGTATGTAGTTCATCAGTCACATACTCACATGCTGTCAATGCTTCACACTCCAGGAGAAATACACGGGTCATGTGCAGTGTGTTGGTCTGCACAATATTTACCACTCTAGACCTCCCACAGGACCTGTGCTAAACGCCACTAAGACTCACTATTTTTGTAACAAATCTAGTAGCTGCATCTGTATACTGCTATTTTGCCAAGTGAATATCTCTTTTGTCTGGTTGTGATATGAGGCCAATTTGTTACAGTACAGTCCTGGAAATATGGGTAATAAGCTTTTCATTCATCTTTCATTTTAAGCAGTGGCTAACTGCAGATGGCTGAGCCCACAAAGGTCAGCACAGCTCAGGTCAAAAAAATTTGACCTGAACAAATTTAAACTTTCTGTGCACTCACGCTCTGCTTGGAGCACTGTGGGCATCTTTGCAGAGCCAACACAACTCACCACAAACAGAATAATAGAGTTGGCACTGGCAAAAATTGTTTTTCCACAATAATGTGAATACGCCTCCTCTCTCCTGTCAGAGTCATAATGATTTCCTCTGACAGTTGGCATTAATCAGACTCTTTTTATCTTCTTGAGCAACCTCATTATCTGTGGCAGCAGTAATTTTTGGCCGCTTGACAGATGATTCAGTCCACAGTCTTTGGACTCATGGCAGTAAAAACACACTACAGACCTCAGACAGACACGCTTCAAACACCTAAAACAACACACTCTTTAGTAGCCAGTGTCACACCACTACTCTCTTCATTCAAAAAGAAAATCTTCTGAGCACATAATTGTTTTGTTGCTAAATATAACATAATCCACCCTTTTTCAAATGTAATTTCCAGTTTTATGTTTGGGCCATGAGGAAATCTGGGGGACAGCTGACTGACTAGCAGCATTAATGGAATGCAGCAGCCTCTTCTGTGTTGTTTTGTTTGTCAAACTGGACCACACGCAGCACCAGAAAGTTGCATTAAAGCCACTATATGTAGGAAATGACCCCAGTATTATTATCCAAAGAGACACCATGGAAAACAGTAGTACATGTAGAAGTGGAAGAAATGTCATGCTTGTGTCATCTCGCCCTCACCCTCATTGAGCTTAGCCATGTCCATACTGCCGTTATTCATCTGCAGGGTTGCCTGCAGAGCTGGGAGGAGCTGATGTATGAGGGCTGGGTCCTGCAGCAGTGCTGGTGATGGGGACTGGACAGACTGGAGCAACTGCCCCGTAGAGGAGGAAGAGGAGGAGGACATGGTGGAGGGGGTGGAACCTAAAGCACCAGGAGCAGAATTCAAGCTCTGAGAGGAAGAGGAAGAGGAGGAATGGCCAGCGTTGGATGCTGTGGACTGGTCCCCTGATGTGGTCTCTGAAGACAAGCGGACCAGAAGAGCACAGTATTATTCTGCACAATATTTATTCTGAGCATGTATCCTCAAAAACCTTCTCAGTCTCAGATGTCTCAGATGTTTCTCCAAAAAGCTAGCAACAATGTTAGAAACTATGTATAAACCTGAAGTATAATACAAAGCTTTTATAGTTAAGCCATACTTACTTGTTGTGGCTTTGTCCTGCAAGGCCTCTTGTCTGTAGTCCATGTCCCTGGGAAAACTGTTCGCCGGCATCTTGACTGGGTCTTTCTGTCGTTGTTCCCTGAGGCAGAATTAACAGGATGCAGAAGTGACGATGTGCAGGATACAGGCTGCAATTTAACTCTCTACCCTTGGCTAATGATATTCTATAAGACTGGTGCACTGTGTGATCATGTAATGTATGAGAATGGTCTACATGAGAACCGAAAGCTTGATTACTGTTTCAGGTAAAAAAAAATCTTTAAGTGCACATATGTTGTATTATCATTTAAGCAGACTTGCCTCTCCAACAGGTCCTTGGGCTTCTCCCATTGGGATACCTCAGTTCTGCAGTTGTAGTAGTATTTTTTCCCAGAGGAGCTGATGTGTTCTGTCCAGTCATCTGCTGGGTCCTGGTGCCAGAGACACAAGGCATGAGACATTATAAAGGTTAATAATGTTGTAAAGGTAAAGGAGGTGTGAAAAAGTGAAGTGAATGCAGACTTTACATTTACTATGATTGACTACACAGCTCAAGCAACTTTCAAAACTAATATTTAATACTATTGTATTTGGAAATGAATGGAAACTTGGAAAATAGTCAGCAGCAATATTATATAATGATTTGCAGGTAAATGGGTAGGTAATTTCATGATTTCAAATATGATCACAACATGAGAATGCAAAAGTATCTCTTCATATGTATACAGTACACATAAGCCCATGTTCCTTAAAGTGGAAAATATCCTTCGCTTTCCAGCCTCAATTATGGATAAGGGTTTGTCAGTCTGGATGGGAACTGTTTTGTTTAATATTAATGACCATGTATATACTGACAACTCCAGTCATTTCAATAATTCCAGGAAGGATTTAGCTTGCCTCATTCTTTTTCTCCTCATCTACAATTACAGAGGTCACTCTTTAGAAAAAAAAGAAATTAGACTTAACCAAGATAAATATGGACAGCAGTACTATCAGCTTATAGCAGGGTCTTGGTATTACTTCAAACAAAACAGGGATGTGATTTGACATTTACTACTTCCACAAAAAGGGTTGTAATTGCATGTCCCACACAAAAACAACTGTGGTTCTTATTATTGTTATTACAGTAATAACTCTATTACGGTAGACTTGAATGTCTGTCAAATGTTACAAACTAAATCCTCCTCAATTAATCCTAGGGTTGTCAACAGCTACTGCTTAAGTCTGTTATACGTCACAGATATTACATGTGTTTTGCCATTATTGTCTCAAAGCCTCCCTCAACACCTACTGTACATCTATCATTTTATGCTGTATATCTGTAGAGTCAGGGTGACAAACCACATGTAATATCTGTGACGTATAACAGACTTAAGCAGTAGCTGTTGACAACCCTAGGATTAATTGAGGAGGATTTAGTTTGTAACATTTGACAGACATTCAAGTCTACCGTAATAGAGTTATTACTGTAATAACAATAATAAGAACCACAGTTGTTTTTGTGTGGGACATGCAATTACAACCCTTTTTGTGGAAGTAGTAAATGTCAAATCACATCCCTGTTTTGTTTGAAGTAATACCAAGACCCTGCTATAAGCTGATAGTACTGCTGTCCATATTTATCTTGGTTAAGTCTAATTTCTTTTTTTTCTAAAGAGTGACCTCTGTAATTGTAGATGAGGAGAAAAAGAATGAGGCAAGCTAAATCCTTCCTGGAATTATTGAAATGACTGGAGTTGTCAGTATATACATGGTCATTAATATTAAACAAAACAGTTCCCATCCAGACTGACAAACCCTTATCCATAATTGAGGCTGGAAAGCGAAGGATATTTTCCACTTTAAGGAACATGGGCTTATGTGTACTGTATACATATGAAGAGATACTTTTGCATTCTCATGTTGTGATCATATTTGAAATCATGAAATTACCTACCCATTTACCTGCAAATCATTATATAATATTGCTGCTGACTATTTTCCAAGTTTCCATTCATTTCCAAATACAATAGTATTAAATATTAGTTTTGAAAGTTGCTTGAGCTGTGTAGTCAATCATAGTAAATGTAAAGTCTGCATTCACTTCACTTTTTCACACCTCCTTTACCTTTACAACATTATTAACCTTTATAATGTCTCATGCCTTGTGTCTCTGGCACCAGGACCCAGCAGATGACTGGACAGAACACATCAGCTCCTCTGGGAAAAAATACTACTACAACTGCAGAACTGAGGTATCCCAATGGGAGAAGCCCAAGGACCTGTTGGAGAGGCAAGTCTGCTTAAATGATAATACAACATATGTGCACTTAAAGATTTTTTTTTACCTGAAACAGTAATCAAGCTTTCGGTTCTCATGTAGACCATTCTCATACATTACATGATCACACAGTGCACCAGTCTTATAGAATATCATTAGCCAAGGGTAGAGAGTTAAATTGCAGCCTGTATCCTGCACATCGTCACTTCTGCATCCTGTTAATTCTGCCTCAGGGAACAACGACAGAAAGACCCAGTCAAGATGCCGGCGAACAGTTTTCCCAGGGACATGGACTACAGACAAGAGGCCTTGCAGGACAAAGCCACAACAAGTAAGTATGGCTTAACTATAAAAGCTTTGTATTATACTTCAGGTTTATACATAGTTTCTAACATTGTTGCTAGCTTTTTGGAGAAACATCTGAGACATCTGAGACTGAGAAGGTTTTTGAGGATACATGCTCAGAATAAATATTGTGCAGAATAATACTGTGCTCTTCTGGTCCGCTTGTCTTCAGAGACCACATCAGGGGACCAGTCCACAGCATCCAACGCTGGCCATTCCTCCTCTTCCTCTTCCTCTCAGAGCTTGAATTCTGCTCCTGGTGCTTTAGGTTCCACCCCCTCCACCATGTCCTCCTCCTCTTCCTCCTCTACGGGGCAGTTGCTCCAGTCTGTCCAGTCCCCATCACCAGCACTGCTGCAGGACCCAGCCCTCATACATCAGCTCCTCCCAGCTCTGCAGGCAACCCTGCAGATGAATAACGGCAGTATGGACATGGCTAAGCTCAATGAGGGTGAGGGCGAGATGACACAAGCATGACATTTCTTCCACTTCTACATGTACTACTGTTTTCCATGGTGTCTCTTTGGATAATAATACTGGGGTCATTTCCTACATATAGTGGCTTTAATGCAACTTTCTGGTGCTGCGTGTGGTCCAGTTTGACAAACAAAACAACACAGAAGAGGCTGCTGCATTCCATTAATGCTGCTAGTCAGTCAGCTGTCCCCCAGATTTCCTCATGGCCCAAACATAAAACTGGAAATTACATTTGAAAAAGGGTGGATTATGTTATATTTAGCAACAAAACAATTATGTGCTCAGAAGATTTTCTTTTTGAATGAAGAGAGTAGTGGTGTGACACTGGCTACTAAAGAGTGTGTTGTTTTAGGTGTTTGAAGCGTGTCTGTCTGAGGTCTGTAGTGTGTTTTTACTGCCATGAGTCCAAAGACTGTGGACTGAATCATCTGTCAAGCGGCCAAAAATTACTGCTGCCACAGATAATGAGGTTGCTCAAGAAGATAAAAAGAGTCTGATTAATGCCAACTGTCAGAGGAAATCATTATGACTCTGACAGGAGAGAGGAGGCGTATTCACATTATTGTGGAAAAACAATTTTTGCCAGTGCCAACTCTATTATTCTGTTTGTGGTGAGTTGTGTTGGCTCTGCAAAGATGCCCACAGTGCTCCAAGCAGAGCGTGAGTGCACAGAAAGTTTAAATTTGTTCAGGTCAAATTTTTTTGACCTGAGCTGTGCTGACCTTTGTGGGCTCAGCCATCTGCAGTTAGCCACTGCTTAAAATGAAAGATGAATGAAAAGCTTATTACCCATATTTCCAGGACTGTACTGTAACAAATTGGCCTCATATCACAACCAGACAAAAGAGATATTCACTTGGCAAAATAGCAGTATACAGATGCAGCTACTAGATTTGTTACAAAAATAGTGAGTCTTAGTGGCGTTTAGCACAGGTCCTGTGGGAGGTCTAGAGTGGTAAATATTGTGCAGACCAACACACTGCACATGACCCGTGTATTTCTCCTGGAGTGTGAAGCATTGACAGCATGTGAGTATGTGACTGATGAACTACATACATATGGGATTTACCTTCTCATTAAATTGTATTTTTCATGTTTCACTTTTGCAGAAGGAAAGAATGATGTTTTCTTTTCTCTTTGGATTAACTGTATCTTGGGGGAATTTTCCCAACAGGACTACTGTAGAGTGTGAGTCTGTTGTAAACTCAGGAAGTCTTTTTCCAAAAACGGGTTGGAAAAAGGCAAATTTTAAATTCAGCCCAATACAGAGCCACGGTGAAACCAACACATCCTCATTCAAAATCCCACTGACATTTGTAACTAAGCTGATAACTAAACATATAGGTGTGCAGCAGAGCCTTTCTCAACTGTATGTCATTGTAGTTTTTCATGGGAGCTGTAATTTTGGTAGTTGTTGGTATATTTTTTTAAATGACAAAGGTTTCTTCTTATAGCAGCTGCTGTAGTAGATAGTGATTTGTCTTAGACTATAGAGCACAAACTCCAGGAACACTCATAAAGTTTTTTCCTGAAGACTGATGAAGGAAATGCTAAATGAGCTAGTGGAACAGAGCGGAGGTCGGATATGATGTCATGACATCAGCTCTAGATGGTAGTTTTTGATATAATTCTGTGTGTGGCTAAAAATGTCAGTGACTCTCAAACCCTTATCATTAATGGGTGACTGTGTTCTGCTGTTTGTAACCTCAGCGTGCACCTGTCATTTGTGGTGATTTTCTTGCTGTTCTGTCTTTGTGAAACTGACATATGTGTGTGCTTGTTGTTTAACCTCCAAGTTCCCTCAGTTGTTGCTCTTAAAATGACATTTACCTGAAAGGATTAATCTTTCCACTGATTGGTTTCATATCTTAACTGTGTTTTCTGACTTAACTGTGCGTGTTCGTGCACTCACCTGTTGTGTGTCCTTGCTCACTCACCTGTGTGTGCGCGTGTGTGTGTACGTTTCCTCTCTCCTCCCTCCAGTCTTGGCAGCTGCTGTCACCCAAGCTTCCTTGCGGTCTGTGCTTCATAAGCTCCTCACTGCTGGACCTGCTTTCAACGTCACTGCTCTGCTCTCAGCTGCTCAGCACTCCAACCAAGGTACGGCCTCCTTGCTGTTTCTCACCATCTGCTACACAAACTAATTTCCTATTTGTTTTTAAGGATCCTGCTCTCTCCTTCCATCAGGTTTTTTATAAACTGTCTGATACCTAATATGTTCCCATTGACCTTTAGACATTGAAATTCTGCATTTCATACAACTTGACTGTGTATGTGGGTTTTCAGATTGTGGAAAACCAGACATTGTCCCATGTATTCTTATGAGTCTCCTGTATGTGTAAGCTAATGATCCCCTGTTCCTCCCCACCAATACTATGTCTTCTGTCTTTTGCAGCCCAGCACTCCAGTCAGTCTCCTGTCTCTCTGACATCAGATGCATCATCACCACGGCCGTACGTCTCGCCACGGAACGGCACGCCACAGAGCAACCAGAAATCCCTTATGGGCGTGCATCCTGGCAGTATCACATCCTCACAAACAAGGGTGAGCATTACACTTGAAAGAGACAAAAAAAAGTCAGCTTTGAGGAGAAGAGGGGGTTCTTCCTCTTGCTCATGACTCACAGCCTCTCTCTTCTCCACTTTGTTATGACTGCCCTCCTCTATGACATCTTATCTGGTTCTCTAACACATGCTGATGCCCTTATTTCCTGTTTTGCTGTCTTTCCTTCTCTCTTTAGGGCAGTATGTCTTCAGGTAAGCAAGGATCTGTCCCCCTCTCTCAGACTGCAGAGAAGCGTCCAGAAGACCCCAGAACTCTCCAGCAGAGAAGGTAGAAGTCCAAGTTCACAAAATACACCATTTCTTTTGTGATGATCCATTGCTTTGGATGTTAATAAATGTGAACAAATGAATGGTATGAACTGAATAATCTAAAGTATACCTGACTGATTTGCCAAAATATCAGTGTTTCAACATCGAAAAAATGCAGTTGGGTTTTATTTACACCATCAACACATAGTTAACCAGTTGTCTCGCTCCACCAGCCAGGAGATTCTGTGCACAGGATCAAACATATCTGGTGCTGTGTTGTCCCACGTCCCCTCCAGCACCACCCAAACCCAGGCTGATACCCCCGGCTCCTTCACTCCCACTCTGGCAGCTCATTTTGATGAGAACCTCATCAGACATATCCAAGGATGGCCTTCAGAGAACATGGAGAAACAGGTATAGTTCAAAATGCTTAGTTTGGGTCAGTTAAAATGCTACTCTTGATTTTCATGTGTTACAGAACTATGGGATTTTTATCACTGGTTAACTGAGAGTGATCAAAAAGTTCAAAGACTGCACCTATAACAAGCAAAAACCATTATTGATTTAGATTTGGCTGCCGTCGCCTTCAAAGTAGTCAACTTGTGCAGCAATACATCGCTCCCAGCACTCCTGCAGTGCTTGAAAGGCTCCCTCCACTGCAAAGACTGCAGTTTGGTTGACCTAACTGTGTCACCAATGAGAATCCCTTACACAAAGGCTGGGTCATCTCAGGCCTATTTACAAAGATCCTCACACACTTCAACACAGTGCTGCATCTGCTCTGTGTGCAAATGAGCACCTTTGAGTGGTAACAAAAACACTTCCATGTGACAAAAACATGGGTCACAATGTTTATCAACTCAAGTAAGTTATTATGTGTATTTGCTACATGTGCATCTCCATACCGCACTATGTTCACTAGCAACAGGAGCAGTCTTGGAACTTTTTGATTGCACCTTGTATATAGCTGTTGCATTAAGCCAAAATGTTGGTGTTTTTTTTTTTTTTTTTGTTTTTTTTTTTTTGTTTCTTGATGAACAGTCTCATCTTTGGTGCCACCCTTTTTCTTGGTATGTAATGAGCATGGAGCTGGTGGCACAAATACAGACTTTTGTACCAAACATTTTCATCACAACAGTATAATGACTAAACCATCTCTAAATGACAAACTCCATCTGCAGAGGAACGCAATGAGTTGTGGTTGAAAACCTCTATTTCCAGGGTCAAGAATAAATCTTTGCTCAACTTTGAAATTTGTTTAAATCAGAAACAAAATCATTAAGTTGCTGTTGAAGTTACTGAAGTGTGTTGTGAAAATCTTTATTCATGCCTTGACAAAAAGCACTCGTCTCTTTCCGTCAGGCGGCTCGGTTGCATGAGGACATCCACAACATGGGCAGCTTGTACATGTCTGAGATCTGTACAGAAATGAAAAACCTCCGCTCCCTGGTCAGAGTGTGTGAAATTCAGGCCACACTGAGGGAACAGAGGTGAGGCAGATGTTACATTTTTCATAGACATGCGCATCAACTGGTAACAATACACACACATTCATTCATACTTTTGCATTTGCATTACATTTTTTTCCTCAACTACAGAATCCTGTTTCTGAGGCAGCAGAGCAAAGAGCTGGACAAGCTGAAGAACCAGAACTCCTACATGGTGTGAGGACCTGACTAGAGAAGATAGGACTTGGATGGATGGATTAAAATATTGATAGAAAAAGAGGAATAGACATGGACGGCAAGATGCCACAGCCTGTTTATTCTCCCTGTAAGAGCAACTGAGAAAAGCTGTTGGAAGGCAGTGGCTGACAAGGTGACTCTCCATCATCTTGAACATGTCTTTTTTTCTTTACTTTCTTTTCTTTGATTTTATTTTAAATTTGTTTTTCCAGTGTCCACCACATGAATTACTCTCACTGAAAGGTGAAATTGACAGTTCGCTGAGTGGGACACTTTAACCAAGTGGACATAAAGGACCTGAGGCTCTTTTCAAACAGCACCTTTTTGGACTGTGAACCTTGGATTGTGTGTATTGTACTGGGTTAACTTGTTTTCTGGTGTGTTTTGATGTGTAGTAGTCAGGAAAAGATTCATTCTTGGAAAAATGAACTAAAATAAATCATCTCATAACAATTGGTGTGACACAGTTCTCAGGGGGGATTGACTCGCTCACTCTCCAAATGTCTGAAATGGACTTTGTCATGCATTGAAATGTAAGGATTCAATGGCAGTGATGTTACTAATGTTATTTTTTATTCACTATACTCGTCAGTGGTTTTGCCATCCCAGTGTGTCTTCGGGCTGGTTGGTTTTACATGTCATGACATGAGATTAGCGAAGACCTTTGACCAGACCTTTACTTAAATGCGCTTCAGTTATTTTGTCCCATTTGATGGGAATCTGCGCTCCAGTGGTACATATTCACTGGGAAGTTATGGTTACATCAAACACGCTCCAGATGTTTTAAAGCCATTTTGAAAAAGCCTACATTATTGGACCTAGGTTGGCTGCTAGTATATATGAGGTTGTATTCATTTGTAGCCCTGCTGGCCATTTTCTTATCCCCTCTATTTGTCTTTTTTATATAATTGTCTGCATTTTATTTCTCTCCCAAGTCCAATTGGGGAAATATTTCATTCCTTTTGTGCAGCTTAGCAAGAGATTGTTTAAAAGAATAGAAAAGTGACTGAATTTACAGTCATGTAAAGCTAAATTATTGTTGCACATGATTGATTACATCCTTGTAGTCATAATGAAAAAGATGGATGGAAAGATGTTTTATTTTTTCAACAAGGAAACTCATTTTGTTGTTTTTCCGTTTTGTTTCAGCTGTCGTGGCTGCAGCCCTTTTATCAAATGACTCTAGCCAGGCCACTTTTTTAAAGGGTTCATTCACGATGAGAGGGTTATACTTTTTATACGATAACATCACATTAAACAAGCAGTCGTACACTTCTACAACCATAAAGCAAGTTCCTTTGTCTCTCGGCTATTCTTTTCCTTGTCCTTGAATAGTTTCCACCAGATCTGACGTGCACACTTTTTGGGGGTGGGGGGGGGTGGGGTTAGGGGCTTTGTATTCCATAAAATATGAGAATAAAATATAATACCACACCTTCTGCTTGACTTTTACTCACTGTTCAGTTTAAGGTTTTGTGTGACACAGGTAACGTGTGAGCTGTGTGCCTTGTGTATATATCCTGATAAATTATCTCAAGGAAATTTAAGTCGAAAAGCAAAGGATCCATGACATCA
>BRZM01001019.1:0-46747 GCA_033238685.1 Lates japonicus | reverse complement strand
TGTAATGAATGTGTAACCTGGGGATGCCAGCGAGGTAGGCGATCAGTCTCCTCAGGTCGTCCGTTCGTATTCTGTCGTGGTTGCTGCGTGATGGAAACGTTAACACTGGACCGCCGCGTCTGTCTCTGCCACCTGAGGCGACACATGCACATGCACGCACGCACACACACACAGAGTAAGAACATGATCAGAAAATTGAGGTGTGTATTCATATTTATTTTGGCAGCAATGTTGTAATGCACAAAACTGTTATTATCTAACAGTTCACAGTGTTATTTTCAACAGCTGATGTCAAAGAGCTATTTGACAATACCTGAGTGTTTTATTTGTTTCACTAAATCAGCAAATATCTGACTGGAGTATAGTAGGTATCATAGTAATAAGTTAGCTGCTCCAATAAATGAGTGATAGGCTCGACAAATAAAAGTTGCTGAGCCTGCTAAATCAAACGCCCTTGGCAACAGATGTAGAATTGATTTGATTTAAAAACCCATTTAGAAACCCAAAACTAACAAGCAGCCCTATAATACACAGCAGATACTCAGAAACCATATCACAGAATGTTTTAGAAGTTAAATTTACCTAAATAACATCTTCACAGACAGGAATGATTCAATTCAAATTCACAATACAGCAACACACATCACGAGTGTTACTGCATGTTGTCTTCTCCTACACGTTTTTGTGTTTTCTGTATATGAGAAGCTGCATTTTCTCCTGTTCCAATTTCAGTGTATCCGCTTACAGGAAAAAAGCCTGACATCCTTTTTTTAAATCTGTGTTCATGTCTGAACACAACATAAACAAGATTAAGAGTCTATAGCCATGCTACCACTTTTGTGAAGCTGTGCATTGGCACAGCAATGCTTTGAGCTTAATGGCAATGTTAGCATGACAACATGCTCACAGTGACAACATGGTGATTTTTTAGTTTGCCATGTCACTGTCTTAGTGTAACGTGTAGCATGCTAACATTTGCTACCAAGCACCAAACACAAAGTACAGCTAAGGCTGATAGTAGATAGTCACTAGTATTCATCATCTAGGGATCATGAATATCTGAAATATTTCAACAAAGACAGACTGCAGTTAAATTTTGTACAGTCTCGGCTGAAGGACCAACCAAAAGACTGAAACTGCCATCCCTTGAGCTACGCCACCCGCATAACTAAAAATGATAAATATAACCAAATTATATAAAGATTTAGTTAAAAAGTTAAATGACTGGTTTCTGTATACTATATGCAGTTTTTGCATGTTTACAGCATTTCTGTCTTCGAGAGCCTCCTAGCCTGAATCCAAGCTCTTGAATATTATTTTGTCATTTTAATTGGTAGTTGGGTAACATTTAGTGTTTACAGTACATAGTCATGCAACTGAATTATGAATATCTGGTACTATAATCATAATATTTTGCTCATAGCCCCTGACCAGTTGCAGAAGCAGAGAGCTGCTTCACTCACGTGGGAACTTGTAAACACAGGCTGACTGTGCTCAGCCCACAAATTAGTGAGTTCAGTCGGGTTGCTCTGCGCCCGTAGGCTCGACCCGGCTGCTCAGAGGAGAAAATCAAACGCTCACGTGGCAAACAGGCATACATGAGTGAGGGCAAACATGGCCGATTTATTAAGGGGCCAGATCTGGGATAATAGGCTTAGCTCATTTACCCTCCTTTTCACCAGCAGTCCCTCCTCTGTCTCCCTCCCTCCTTCATTTCAAAGCCAATTACTCCACCAGCGACTACTATGGGATGCGGTAGCTGACAGTAAGTCATCTCCATAGCAACGTCGCCCTGTCTCTCCCTCTCTCAATTTCTGTCTGTTTGTCTGAGTCATCATCCTCATCATTGTGTTTCTGCCTGTGACCTTTGCTGCTGCACACTCAAAGGGACCAAAGAAGAAAGTGCAAGTGGTGCACACAACCACACACATACACACACAAGATTCACACACATTTCACTTTGTTATTCCATTTGGTACTGGTGTGATCCACTGTATGAAGGTTTTTCTAACGCATCTGTATGCACATAGATAGCATGTAATGGTAATACACTTACTCTCACACACACACACACACACACACACACACCGCGTGCACACATGCATGAATTGACGCACGCACACACACACATGTACGTTTATACGTGCTGAATAATGTTTTTGTGTGTTGTACAAATAATCCTGCTGGATGTTCTTGGCAGTCCATATCTCCAGCTCGGCCTCCTGTGAGTTTTCCCTGGCACGACTCAAGCGTGTGTGTCTGTGTGTGAGTGTCAGTATGTGTGTGTGTCAGACATGGCTGAGCTTCCCTTGGAGGGAGCAAAGTCACAGGCAGCTGTAGCTCTCTATTCTGTAGTCCTGCTGATACTGACTAAACAATGGTCGTCTGTGTGCGTCAGAGTATGTATTATGTGTAGTCTGTGTGTGCATATGGGAGTATGAACAAGGGTCCAGGGTTAAGTGTCTGGGCCTCAGTGTGACCCTGAGTTTTTGCAGGGATGGTGCACGGCTTATTATCATGTACACACTGCCTTTGTGTGTGTGTGTGTGTGTGATGTGTGTGTGTGTGTAGTGATGTGTGTGTGTGTGACTGATCATGTGTGTGAGAGACAGACTGCTGAGACTACTGAGAGACGGAAGCTGCACACGAAGCTGTGTATGTGTATAGTTTAGTACCTGGGAGCTGCGTGTGTAAACTAAGGCCTCAACTTCATGTTTCATTAGCCTCGTCTACTATGATCAGACAGCCGAGGTTGGCAGACCTGTGAGGCTAGACACACACACACTCACATTTACACACATAATCTTACCTGACAAAAAGGCAACTTTTTCTTTGAGGATGGGAAGCACCTCCATTGCTCTCATCTCCTCATTTCTCCTGAAGCCTTCATAGAGAGAAAAGAAAGGGGAGAAGAAAAGAAGACAATGAGATTTGGATGAAGAATTTAAAAAACATGTTGCTTTCCTGCCTGTTCTTTCCCAGTTGATCAACCATGACTTTTTTTCCCTTGACGACAGATTACTTTGGACAGAGCATATTGTGTCCACTTGTAATCTAGAGATCTGCAGCATTTAAACACAGGGGATTGACTCCCATTTCAGATTGCTTGCATCATGAGGAAAATGTCTCTTTCACACACACACACACACACACACACACACACACAGATATACCCCAACAGGAAGCACAGAGGCTGTGGTCGGAGAAACAGGAATGGTGAGACAAAGTGAGGCCAAATTCAGGGGAAGTTTGGGGAAAACAAAGAGCTGTTGTAGTTCTTGCTGTAACAGAGGTGAAATGGGGTAAAGCAACATTACACGCCATAGGCCACTTCAGTTCCTGTCAACTGGAGTTAAAGCTTAACACCATAAAATACTGAAGACATTAAGAGGATTCCCACATGGTGAGGAGCTGGTGGATTTTCACATCTACCAGTAAGTGCTGAGTGGAGAAAACAGCTGTATCTATAAGGATTAACCAAAAGTCAACGTTAACAAGACTTAAGGTCATGAGTGTTTTTTGTTTTTTAAGAATCTGATCATAAACCAGGACAGGACAATTGAATTTTTGACCTGATGATTGTACTAGAAGAAAAGTGAGGGGATCCCCAGAGTTATTCCAATTTATCTTGCAGGAATCATGAATGTCTGCACCAAATTTCACTGCAATCCATCTGAAAATTCATTTCTTGCACAACCACAAATGTCAGGGGAGCAACAAAGTCATTAGGATTCATCTTCTGAGAAGAACAAATATCTGTACAAAATGGCAATCCATGGGCCGACTGACAAGCAGGCATTGGCATTCATAGAGCTAAAATTATCACCCCAATTACCCTATTTAAAAAACTTTCTTGTAGCTTTGTAAATCCTGGGCATTGTCAACCGACAGCATGTTCTCAATTTAGAAATTGAGACATCTCAGTTTTCAAAATTTCCCTCCACCTTCTGTACAAACCGCAGTCAGAAGATTTTCTAAATGGCACTATTAGAGGCCAACAAGCTGTCAGCTGAGAAAAATGAATATAAATATAGTTACTTTACCCACTTCAACTCTGTTTGCCTTCTCTTAGACTACTAATCTGTGACATTTTCCTATAAATAAATGTCTGCTAGTACTTGCACATATTCAGTGATGAATCACACAATAGTGGCTGAAGCTTCAGTTGCTTCATAAAAGCTTTAACATTTTCTCAGCACTGGCTCTCTACTGCAGCTCTTTCTTGGGAAAAATCCTCTGGCACGACCGACAAGTACTGATGTGTTTTACATACTGGTTTGTCTGGAATAAATGGAGGGAGAAGTGGACAGTTAGCATGAGAATTAATACAAAAAACCTCCCACAGCAATAACCTGAACTATAAACTATTACCCTATAACCGTCACGCTGGATCTCAAGGGTGTGATGGTGCCAAAAACTCCCTCCCCCTGCTGAGCTGTTAATATTCTGTCAGACGTTAATGGATGGCTGTCAGGAGATATTCAATAAGTGAAAACCTGTTCAAACAGCCCCTAAATATAGACACACACAATTCCCTAAAGTGATAAAACATCTCTGCTTTAGCACACACATACGCAGGTGGACAGAATGGACCCAGATTTTGTCCTTCAGACAGAGCAGAGGTCTGGTTTGTGTGACTGATGACCCAGACAAGTCACATTACCCAAGTGTCTCTTCTTCTTTTTGTTCTGTCTGAGTCCTACTGACTCTCTACTCTTTTTCATCCTCAGCTTTGCAAGAGCAAAAATCCAAGCATGTTTAAGACAAATTAGAAAGAAGTGAGCTGCTCTCTGAGGTGCATTGTGTCAGTGTACATTAAAAACGCACAAGTCGATTCATGTGCTTGGAACTATTCAGCCAACATCGTAAGAGAAAGAGAGAAAGCATGAAAGCAGAGACATGAAGCTATCTAATTACTGTCTCTCTTTATATCATAGGTCAGCAGTGTCTTACAGTGTAGTGGTGAGCTAAGACACACACATACACACAAACTGTTACCATATGTTACATAACAGCATAATAAGTACAATGCAAAGGGGAGGAGTAACCTCTCTGTAGGCCTTTTACTATTGTTATGATGCAAGCCTGTACAAACACAACCACACACCTCTCGGGCACTAGTAGTGAATTGTACTCCAGCCTCTGCTCTCAGCATGTCGCCGTATTTATGACTGTATGCTAATGAGATGCTAATTCTTTTCCACCACCGGAGGAGATCGATGAGAATCAGGACTTGTCTCTATTTTTACTCCTCTTTCCTCCTCTCATTTGTCTCATGACATCCCTCAGGGTGCCACAAAAAACAAATTAGCATGATCAACTACATTTCCCACTGTGCTCCTGTAGAGAGTGAGCTTGTAGTTCTTTATAGATGATGCATGAGAGGAGGCTGATGCAGACACAGAGCTCTCTTCAACTTATAATTATTTTCATTACTGAATCTAGCTTCTTTTTAAAAAAAAAAAAATTAAGTAATTAATTGTTTAATATGTAACAGGTCAGAAAAGAGCTGAAAATTAACATAAAAAATTCCCACAGACCAAGGCGATGCCTTCAAACTGTCTAACCCACAGTTCAAGCAAAACTTTTTAATTAAGTATGATATGAAACAGAAAAAAGCTCCAAATCCTGACAACCAGAGAATATGCAGCAATTTTTCATGATAAATGATTAAAAGGAATTAATGATTAGTAAAATAGTTGCCACTTAATCTACTAATCGCTGCATCTCCACACAGGCTACAAAACATTGCTGGTTCCCCACGTCGCTGTTGTCATATCATATGAATATGTTCAGAAGTGTCTTTGTAGTAGCTGTGCATTTCAAACAATGCGTACTAGAAACGAAATCCTGCACACTGTCCATCACTTGAACTCATTTAATTAAGAAACAATTTTTTAATTTCTTATTAAATTACAAAAAACTGCTCACTAAACATTAGCTGTGTATAGCAGAGATACTTTTGCCATGGCTGTGTGAAGCTAAATGTGCACCCTGAGGACTGTATTACAACATGCACACAAATGGGGAAGTCAGCATCTTTTTACCATGGAGTGATTCATCTTCTGAAGAAAGGACTATCTTTGATGTTGCCTACAAACCTTGCTGTCTGATTGGCTGACTGCCAATGAACAGGAAGATAATCAAAGGTCAATGGAAAACCTAATGTTGACAAGATGACAAGCAGAAAACCACTGAACAGGGAGAGAGAGAGCACACAGTGAGCACTTTGTGGCGCTGTGTGAATTCGCTACTGTATAGTAAAATTTAACGGCCACTGGATTAAGATCTGCCCAGACACACATCATCCTCTGTAAACCTCCAAAAAACACTGACACACTTGACCGACAAAACCTTTCCCTCCTTACCAACACCCTCTTTTTCCTCCTCTTTAACCACAGTCTGACTGGGTTCATGAGCATCTACATGGTATTTTATCTGGAAATATCTAAACATGACGACATATTTTCTATGACTAGCCTGACTATGAATATAATGGTAAACCTCTGAGGTATTTAACTGTTTTAAGTGTTTTTGTGTGGATTTTCTCTTTAACCAAACACAAAAGGTAAGTTTAGCCACACAGACACATCACTTCCCTGTGCTCTACAGTGCTCTGGGACTGGAGAAAGTGGCACAGCAGCTAAATATAGAGTGGCCAGGTCACACCCACCCCATACACACACACGCACACATACAGGAACACATACACGGGAGGAGGGAGAGGAGAAGGAGGGTGTTCTGGATGAATGATGAGCAAAAAAAATAAAGAAGTGGACAAGGAGGAGAGAGACACTACAAAAAAAACTGTGAGATAATGAGACATTGTGTCATTGTGTTGTAACTAGGCTGAGAGAGAAACAGAGTACGTGTGAGAGACGGGGGAGGGAATGAAGGGGACACTAGAGAATGAGGGAGGGGAAAGTGAGCAAGAGTCTGCAAAAGGAAGGCAGAGCGGGAGCGGGTGGGAAGTGACAGGTGGACAACCACACAGAGTGAGGGAAAGACATAGATGGTAATGATGTATGAACCAATCAGCCACAGTCGAACCTGTTGAACACATAACTCATTTCATTCCCTCCTCATTTTCCTCTATTTTGTCTGTCTTTTGTGTGCTATGAATAATTGTAAAAACTAAATTCACTTCCCACTGGTGAGACTGAAGGATGAAACGGGAGAGTATAGAGCAGAAATAAGGGAAATGACCTAATAGTGGATCTATAATTGCCACACACTCACATCCACACACACCCCCAGACATGGTATTGTACCTGTCAGCTGGATGAGGGCGGAGCTGGTCTGGGCATACCGCCACTTGTGATTGGTTCCCCAGCAAGTCATGCTTAATAATTCTTCCACAGATTGTAAAAAATCCATAAATTGCTGTGGATTTGGCTTCATTTGCTGATGGAGAAACGTAGTCCGCTGCTGCTGCCATCAGCTAATGATAGGCCGACGGGCTGATGTGCTGAAGAGATCCCAATCCACTGTGGGCACAGTCACAGCAGCTGAGGCTAATCCTGGGATTCTTGAGGGGAGATATTCCAATCCAGCAGACGACCAAAACCACCCATTTTGGTGCTGTCTACATGTCCATATGGAAAAGCTGGTGCAAACATTTCCAAGCAGAAACACAGCTATGAGCGTAGACTGTTTCAGCACACAGTGTGAATGCACGGCATCGGTGTGCACCTCCTGTGGGCATTAGGTGAGCTGCTAATCAGCCTGTCTTTTGGAAAGGCAGGTTCCTGGAGGTAATCCTCAATGTGTAGGAGGGGTAATGATTATAATATGCCTGCACTGCATTTATGCATCCTAAGAAGCTGCTTAGCATTGGGATAGAGTCTCCAGACTGATGGGGAAAACCCTTGCAGTGCAGGAGAGGCTTGGATATAAAAACCATGCATCAAAATTTTTCATTCCCTGCTATCACTCCAGTGGAGCCCCTCAGTGCCACACTGTGGTTGTACTGTAAAGCTTGCATATCTGTATGTGTCTAAATATACCAGTGTATAGAAATTTAACCCAGAAAACATCATGAAGTGGAGTGAATACAATGAAAGCCCTGAGCTGCTGTCGTTGCATGTAATTTTTTTTCTCAGTCCATTATCTCAAGGTCACAACTTCATTAACTTCCAGTGATTAAGATTTAATGGTCTCACTGTTAAGAAATAAGTAATGGTTTTATGGTGCTTGCTGTTATTTTTTTAAGCTCTGTTAAACAATATATTTCTGTTGTTGAGTAGAAATATCAGACATTGATCTGTTGTGATCATGATAAAATACCTCATTAACAGAATACAGCTTCCAATCTTGACTGGACCATTTAAGCTGCTTAGGTGACTATCTACACTTCAACTTACAGAACTGATAATGTCAGAGGGATAAACCATAGTTTATCACAGACCACTTTCTGCTGTAATTAATGACACTGAGTGTATCTACCATGGACCGCACTCTAATAAATCTTTGAGTTAAAACTGTAAAGAAAGAAGATTATACTCACAAGTTAAGAAACATTGCGGCTGATAAATGATGTTTATATCATGATGTTTATGATATCTTAAGAAAATTACATAAATGAATTAGTTTGGGGACCTGGCTTTAAAGCATATATATGATCACCATAAACATTTAATTTGCTATATGGGAAACATTTAATTCTTGCAGCAATGTCACTTGTTCATAATAAAATTTATTCTTTATGGCATTAAGAAAACAAGCCAAGATTTGCTCCACCAGGTACAGAGGAGTGGATAAAGTGGTATACTTTCTTAATACAATAAAGAAGAAATCTTAATGGAAGTCGATGATAGTGTAGCAGATCTTTTGGTAGACAGAACTCATAGTTACCATTTCTGGACTCTGGACAAGACAATGTGTGTATGTTTTCACACTGGTTATCTGATGTGTTAAAATGACATACTGAGGTTGAGATACTGGAATTAAAAAAATGTTTGCACCAAGAACTGTGCTGTGTCTCTACAATACAGTTACATTTCCCACACATAGACAATAAGTGGGAAGCCCACCCAAGTGAATCATGCCCACCGAGTAACTTTCTGTTTTGGATTTGTTCTGGGTGCTGTGATGCATGAAGTTTAGAATACGATGACAAATTGTAGCTAACACCAAAATATGCAGTTTCATTACATGCCTCACTGTATTTATAATCAATAAGCCATTAGCAACAGCTGAGGAGGTTAATATTACCTTGCTGATGATGTCTAAATTCAGGAATTCTGAGAAACTGAAGTCCATTGCCAAGCCCAAAATTCCCAAGAATGATTTACTCTCCAAAAGCCTAAGGTGAACAATATTTTCCAGGAAGCTCGTTTATTCCATATCACAAAAATGCACCATTAGCTTGACCAATCTTTCCTAAACCAAAGTCAGTCCCAATACTTCCTAGGTCACTGGTACTATGAGGGTGGGTTGTGGTGAAACACAACAACACTGCTACACCCCCTCAGTGAAAAAGGGTGAGGGACGAGAGGAAGATGCCAGAAATGTTCCTCACCCCTTGCTATATGGACACAACCCACAACACAGTCAGTGATCATTCCACATCAGGACTGTCACTGGGTCGTGTGTGTGTGTGTGTCAGAATATGTCAACACTCTGCACACACCTCTGTGGCTTGAGACTTGTAAGGGCCTCACAGGGGTCAAGTGGGCATTAGACTGGCTGATACAACAAAGCAGTTTACTCAACAATACCACTACAAGTCTGCCCCGGAGAGACTGTGATAAATACCTCAGGGAGGGGTTGGGATGAGTGTGTTTCCGTGTTTAAAAACAGAGAGAGCAAATGCAACAGCTGCTCAGACCCAGACAGATGGGACGGGTGGTGGTATGGGTGGTCAGTCAGAAGAGGGAGGGGAAAATTTGCCAACATACCACAAAAAGAGTGCACACACACTCACAGCATCTTCCTTATCTGATTAAAGAGCAGTTACATGCAGGCGTAATCGCATAATGGCTCCTACACAGCTGACTTGGACATGTCGCTTCTAAGCCAGCTGTTACGGGTCAAGAGAAACCAGAACCGTGCACATGTGTGAGCATCCCTGCATAGTTGTGGACTTCCCACATTTGCAGCGTGCCAGAGATTCCTCACTGAGGGATGTGTGGGAATGGCAGGGATTCCTTGAAGCTGAGGGAGTGGACAGGAATAGGGCGTCCGTGACCTGAACGCCTGACCTACATCCTGATCATCGACGCTCTAAGATGCCTGGTTATACTGCCCAGCGTAGTTTTATTTGACCGCATGCCTATTTCATTCATGAATACTACACTGTTTTACTGTGGGAAATGCTGAAATGGAATCAATTTGATTTTTAACACTTTATAGTGATTCACTAAAGTATGCACGAACATGTTTTATGTTTCCCATGGAGCAAATGTTGTTTCAGAGGCATTTCCGTCCTTACAGTGAAAATTGCAATAAATCTCAGCTTCCCAATCTCACATGGCACATATGCAGTTTACAAAAATAATGATGGCAGATTTACCACTGAAATGTATTGTTATTTTTGAAACAATGGATCCTTGGTTTTAGAATTGATTTTAAAGGGTATAGTAGAGGAGGCTTATCATTTCTTTGTGGACAAGCATCAATTTGGCCAGCTGAAATACTGGTGCTGACATATTATCAGGTGAATCTAGCTGGCCAGTTAAGCTAACATTAGTACAATTAGCTGCTTTCTTTGGCTGACTTTTAAATGTTTCAATCTGACTCGCAGAAGGGGCCATAAATATACTTGTGATGGCTACTTAGATTTACTAGAAGATTTAAGTTGCATATACTGAGCAAAAATTCTGCATCCTCAGCAGCTGATGATCCATATAGAAGAAATGGAAATTAAGAAGCGGCATTGCTCTTGCTGTATTTTGCAGTGTAGAGCTAAAATTGTAAATATAATGAAAAATATATTATCAGACTCTAATTTCACTCTAACATAGCCCTGTTTAGCTTCTTAGCTTATGTACTTTTTTGCCTTTTCAAACAGTATGTTCTCACTTTTACCACTACAAGAGTAAAGGATTTTAGGATGAGGACTAATCAATATGTTTTGGTGGAAGGAGAACTATCTCAGATAATGAGTTTGACTGGGTTTGAAGGACAGAGTTGCTAATGTTATATACTGTATCGACTATATTCCACTAAATAATGTAGCATGAAAAGCTCCTTGGCCTTGAAACTAATCCTCAGTTACTACTGCAGGCAGTAAGCTAGTTAGCAGGACAAGCTAACATATGGAAAAATCCAAAGCTACCACGCCTAGTTACAGTTGCTATACAGTTATGATTGGACAGTCACTCTTCAAGACAGGGGTTTAGCAAACAGTCAGTTACTGCCAACCTTGCTATGTCTTACTGGGTAACATGAGGAATGGAACTCTTGATTGGCAAATGTGTCTGCTATGCTACTGTATATTTAAGAGGCTTTAATCCCACCGAACATAAATAACCAGTAAGTGACAGGTAATCGTCTCTACGACTGATGCAGGTGTCACTTTTCCTCTGTTTGAGACATACTGAGGACACACTGATGATCCTAGAAGAGCAACACTATATTGTTCATCAGTTTCATTCCTCTATTGTGTTTCCCTCTGTATCTTTTCCATTTGCCTCAACTTTGTCCATCTTCCCTCTTCATATCATGAACCCTCAGCACAATTTTTGTGCTTTGAGTTTTTATTCACAGCCAGTAACACTGTCTTATTCATCTCCTTCTGTCTGAGCTGCCATTATCCTACTTTGAAGCGCCTCTCCCTCCTAGTAGAGCAGCTCTGACTGGCTGCTGCACAGCTCAGTGTTGCCTGACTGGACAACACAGAAACAAGTAAGGCTGATCTGATTGGCTGTTGTGATCGGGCACAGTTGTGCTATTCTAACAATACACCAACTGTGGGTACAGCTGTCATTGGCTACACCACTGTACACACACAGACAAGTGGGAGACTACTTAACAAAACGCACATGTAATTACAGCCTATTGTTTCATTTGATGATTAAGAAATATGTACCCATATTTTTAGCTGCCATTTGTGCCAATGCGCTATCAATTTGGGACACTACAATTTACTTTCACAGCCCGACACTCCTAAAGCTGTAAAATCCTTCCTAACACCAGTGGAATGAATTCTCAGGCCAGCCATCTGGTTTGATCTAAGAGAGACAGCGTGGACTAAAAGATACAATTTTTCAAAAGAGACATTTGTGTAGCACTTATTTCATGCTGCATTAAAAATCAGGCCTCATCGATGAAAACGGGGTATCATTATCTAGAGGCATCAAGCTGACAGCGTAAGCGATTCAACAGTGCAGCCTGGGTGTTTCCAGTCCACTCAGGCTCTCTGTGTCCTTCCATTTTCCTCTTTTTTGTCCCCAAATCTGAGATTTGGCCCATGAAAGGGAGCAAGAAAAAGCACCATCTTTCCTTTAACTCCGCCTCTTTCTGTTCTCTCCATCCATCCAGACCTCTAATAGCAGGGTAGGCTAACCGAGCGAGAAGCAGGCCAGGGTTACCCCAGCGACCCAAACACAGCAGGGGAGGAGGGGGAGGGAGGAGAAAAAAAAAAACAGAGAGAGAAGAGGGAGAAAAGAAGGCTTGTTATTGGTGCCAAGAGTTCATTCGTCCGGGTCTTTTAACGCCACCTGATCTTATTCTGACAAACCGTGACGAGACACCAAGAACACCAAGTTTCACACATAAAATTCTAATACTCCTAAGGAAAAAGACTAATTTTACTTCCATACTTCCCTCCTGTCACTGACTGAGATTCAGTGCAACACACAGTGAACTGTTTGACGCTGTTGTCTTGTCTTCAGCTGTTGACTCCTGCTGCAGTTCACTGTAAACAGCCAAATGCAGCTCTGCTTGCTGCAACCCTTTTTCTGCCTCTGCTACTCTAATCTGCTCGAATACGCCATCTGGAGGTAACGCTGGCATGCAATTTCAGCTTCAGCTTCAGCAAATGATCAGTGAAGATTGACACAAATTCACCTACAAGGGAGATGGAGAGGGGAAAAAAAGTAGAACGAGAGACAGTGATGGAAGTGATGGACGAGCCCACAACACTCCCTCCTTGCAAAGCACTCTTCAGCACATCTGTCAAGGTCCAAAGGCATTAACATTATTACATAACAGCACTGCCCCCCAGCCTCCCCCTACAACCCACTCGTCAGCCACCCAGTCAGACCAGTGGCTGAGGAGGCCAGGCCAACAGATGGACAGAGCTAATCCCCCACAACCCCCCCTCTAAACCAGGAAGTGATAACTGGCAAGCACTAGAAAGCTTAAGAAAAACACTGCCCTGACAGCTTTACACAGACAGGCCAAACAGTAGCAATGAAGCCAAGTATTGTCTAGATATAAGTGCATTCATGATGCTTTCATCGCCTTTTTCTGCAGGCTCTGGAGCTGTCTCCATCAAGGCCCCGGGGCTTTGGAGCAACCTGCCAACTCACTGTCCTCCTTTATATCTAGGGTTTGAGGGTTTTGATTTTTCAAGGCCGATACTGCTGATACTTTTAGACTAAAGCTATTTAAAGTCAAATTTGTGTGTCTCTCTCTTTTTCAGACTGGAAAGCCTCGTCCATGAAACATTAAAACTTCCCACTGACACACAAAGGAGTAATAAATCTTAAATATCAAAGTGGTCATACGTCTCCTCAAAATGTCACATCAGAGGAAGACAGAACTGAGTGGCAAATATCAACCCTTGAATGTGACAGAACAAACCATCATTATAACATGCTCTTAGGCTTGGTCTGTTCTGTGACAATAAAAAAGGAAGAGCAAGTGTCACTGAGAGGAGAGGAAACAAAAGAAACGTCATTTTAGGATCACGGAAAGGCAAACTGGGTGAATAAATCATAATGGAGGAAAGAGCAGAGGGGACACGAAATATCAAATCTGAAATCAAATGATAATGGACAGAGGGGCTGGAGGAAACAGAGGGAAGAGGAATGAAAGCGACAGACATCATCAATCTCAACTCATCATGCAGACGCTGCTGTCGCTACGGAGATGGGCGCTAGGCACAGGTAGCCAATCATGGCATGGGGAACATGGTTTCTGATGGCGGAGAATAATGGGAGGAGGGGAGGAGAAGGGGTGGAGTCAAGGAGGGAAGGGGAGTCAAGCAGATGTGATGGTGAGAAATAATGGTGACAATGACCTGTCACCACCACTGGGATCGCTGAAATATTAATTTTGTGTGTGTGTGTGTGTGTGTGTGTGTGTGTGAGAGTGTCTGTGTGTGTGACACTCTCATTTCCAATATTAATAAAATACACCATCACCACACACAAAAGACATAATTAGACATGGTGAGGGTGGAAAAACAGTGGCACAGTTGCATTTGGGTTGACATCTGTGTGAATGTTTGTTTTACCTGCTATCTGACTCGATACATCTCCTTTTGGCTCTTTAGGGAGGGATCCTTCTGTAGGCACACAAAAAACAAAGAAAAGCAAAATTATATTAACAAGACAGGAAAAAAAATGATTATGCTTGACATTGTAAATTGGCTAATACAACAAACGTGTAATAGGTTTTTTACAGTTCTGTACAATAAATGGAAACAACCCAAGAAAGGAGTTTTACATCTAAGCTTAAAGCAGTGGTGCTCTGAGCAGTGTTAACACACACGGTGACAATCCCAACATTCTGACATTAAACAGGTATAAAGTTCACCTTGTTTACCATTTTAGTTTAGCAAGTTAGCATGCTGCCATTTGCTAGTGGCACTATCTGACTATAGACTATAGACTATAAGTCTATCCAGGGCTAACGGGAGTGTCATTAGTTTTGAAGGTGTTTGGTCATAAACCAAATTGTACAAACTAAAATTGTGGCCTGTAACTGGCACAAAATAAAGAGTTCAGGAACCATAAAAGACATTACTGTTCAGCGATCCAATAGCTGTTGAGACAAAAAAAAGACATGCTGGCACTGTGATTTGCGTTAGTGTGGCTAAAAAAAGTAATAACACTGCTTTAGAGGGAGTAGGGAGCTGTTTCTCCAGCACAAACAGAGCTGGGGATTTCAGAATAAGGGTTTTGCATTAGTTAAAGGCTGATGGAAAACTCCAACATTAGCTTGTTCAGTAAAGCGAAAAACCAAAGTAGCTAAATTGTCTAATTTTCAGAATTCTGAGTACACCTAATGCCAATGGTGTGAGACAAAAGGCTACCACTTGTCTCAACCATGTTCTCCTTCATTTAGAATTATTATACTGAGGTACCAACAATTTGACAGTTTCCCATGTTCCTGAACAGCATGTTTTGCTTACACTGGACCAGTGCATGCAGGAGTCATCTTCTCATCACCCTATAACTCATGACCGAGGCCCACTGGTCTCTCAGCCAATACAACAATTGGCCCATTGATCCAGCCTATAGTCTGTGTGTGAGAGAAACTGCTGCTGTGACTGAGGGGAAGATGCGGTCAGTGTCATGTGCTGTCATCATGTAAACAGGCTGGACGCTCGACTGGTTGACTCAGTGACACATGCTCCCTCTGTTCTGACTCAGGCTAACTCCTTCCTGTTTAACCTTACAGAGAGCTGCATTAAGGCAAACAGAGGCTTATGGCTATACTGAATATAGGATCTGTACTGTCAAATATTTAACAATACGCACTGGGATATATCTGATTTCTATGTTTAAGACCTATACTACATGTAGTATACAGTACAAGCAGAGCACATTTTCTCTCCTCTACAATGTAGACGTTCATTGGCCTAAGTGCACTGAAGAGAAACATGTACACAGACTTGAGTCACACCTAAAGAGTCAAGTTTTCATTAAAGTAACAGTATAACCTGCTTTTCGGTTTTCAGTTGACTCTGTATCAAAGAACAATGACTCTCTTGCTCACATGCTTGCACTTGCAAACACACAGGACAGAGATCCAACTGCTACATTCATATCATACAGCACTGGTAGATGGGAAAGATTCCCATTCAAGATGCTTGTATGGCTGCAGAGTTGGTTGTATGAGGAATAAATTGCTCTGGATTTACAAATTAGTACTATATCCATTAAATTTTGGTTTAATTGACTTGAACAATGGACTTACACACCATTCACACTGACATTTGCTCCGTGTGCAACCCTTCCTGTTCATTTGAATGGGGAAGCGCAGAATAACGGTCCTCCAAAACAACACTGAGTCGTGTGGGAAAAAAGACTAAATCTGGTTCAATTTTTTCAGTAAGTCCATGTGATATCATCAGGCAAGATGATGCAATGGCCATTCATGTAAACGCACCGACGACACCCACAGGGAGAAGAATCTTGATCTTGTCTGAAGAATTGTTTTATTGTGCTGTTAATAAAGACACTGTGACTATAAAGAAAGTCATCAACACCATGATGACATTTCCAGAGTTGTACAACTTTGCCAAAATGGAGTACAAATACATCGCCATGCAAACAGTTGGCATTTAATCGGGCTTTAAGTAGGAACTTCTTCTCTGTATGTTTAACACTCAAATGCGTGATTTACTGCAGCAGGGGCTTTTGCTAACGCGACTCATCAATATTTATTTAGATTTTCAGGTACTTTCACATTATTAATTGCCAAGTCAGATATAATGAAGAAACATCTGAGTTTTCAAGTCATAATCACAAGTTGAAAACTTTTGTTTACAGTAACACGGATATGATATAAATGCAACAGAAGTTAAGGGGACCGTCTGTTAACGGGACTCTAAGCCAGGAAGTATCTGCCTCGCTAAAGAGCCTTTGAAGAAGAAACGCAAGTCCTTCTAGCTTCTTCCAACAGCCCATGACCTCTGACCGTCACTAAAAATCCTTGCATCATATTAAGTCACCCAACTGTTTCCATTTATCAGCTGATTCGGTCCTTATGATACAATACTTCTCTACATAACAAGTGGTTCCTTTCTAAGTGAACTACCTCATCAGACAGCTGTGATTTAGCAACTTTTTGCTTTTGGCAGTTTCCATTAACCAAAATACAGCAGCATAGTACACATAAAACTATACATGAGCAAACTTGCTGGCAACAACTGCCAATGCCATAGGGGCTCATATTCACAGGAAAAAAAGCTTGCACACACAAACATAGCATGGGAGAGAAGCTCAGTGATCTCAAGGGAATTTTCTCTAAAGCTGTGTACCTGGGAGAAACTTCACAGGGAATGAATGAGATGAAGGAGAAAGCAGGGAAAAAAGAAGGCAACAGAGAGACCAAACACCCACATACTTCACATATTTGCAGTACTTAAAGATGTCACTTAATACAATTGTGCAACAATGTATACCAGACTACAGTGATGATTTTGCCTTATCTAATCTAAACAATAAGACTTGTAGCCTAGCCAGAAATCAAACATGCATGGACAAAATGGAGATAAAATACAATGTATGTGTGCATAAAGAGACACAGATACACATGCAGTCATGAACAGAGGGTTTTCTTCTGAGAGCAGTGGGTTAATCCAACCACACACACATACAGACGTGCATACACACTGAGCCAACTTTGTTACAGACCATAGTAGGATAAGCCCACCGCTAAAATGCCACTTGAGATCACACACACATCTAACAGCCGTTGAGGAAATGACAAAGCAAAAAATGCAACAGGCCTGATCCCATAAAACATCCAAAGTCCCCCCTCTCCGAAACTCACAAACACTCAGATACAGTGAACTCACCTAGACCTCAGCTCTGTTGAACACTGCCTATACTGTATCCTAAACTGAGCTCCCTTCCACAGACAGCTCTCTCTTGTCCCGACACACACTGTTTCTGTCTCCGAGCCCACGTTAACACAAGACCACCCTTTCTGTGGGCCCCTGCCTTCCCCTTCTCGGCAGGCACACTCATCGTTTGACTCATACACAAATAGGAAAGACCCCTTTCATTTAAAAATACCTATTGTCTGGCTCACACTCACTGAAATGAGGTGTGAGGCACAAAAACAATGAGCAGTACTCTGCTGTCAAAGTTGTCTAGGAGAGTGTAGCGGTATATATTGCTGTAGGGGTTTCGCAAACATTTAAATGTCAAGGGCCATGGACAACACATTTAACAATATCTTACCTAAGGGATCAGCCATCTCAGTGGATTTTTGTTGCTTGGCACAGAGCTGGCGGTGGTGAGATAACAATGAGAGAGTGAAACTTGCAGGATGTGTGTCTATCTCTTGAAACTCATGATCAAAGTGGAAGGTAATACTCAAGTTAAAGTGATAATGAAAGAGTTTTGTGTTTTTGTTATCTTGGTCTCTGTTTCTGGAGCCAAATGTTCATTGCTGTGGTATTTATGCACTGCACTTCCCAGAGAGAGAGAAAGCTCTTAGTTAAACAATGTTATCGTTACTGTGACGTCACTTTCCGTGGATTTCTGTACAAGTCTGAGTTTCTGCAGTTGGTACTCTTTTCTTTGTTGTTTCAGCCATAATGGTCAGCATTTGGTGCGGGTAGAGGCAAAATCCTGTTCAGATTCCTACTCTAATCTTAAAAGATTACTCCACTGATTTTGCTTTGCACCCCTTTAACGTTGTCTGATTCATGATGGACAGTTTAATAGAGGATTGAAATCAATATGGCAGAACCAGAGATATGGTCTGTTTTATTCCACACATTCCTCTTCCTTGTTAAAACCTGGTGCCTGCATTTCCCACAATGCAACTCGAATGACAACAGTTCGGGATTCTGCTGTATTATGCTTGTAGTGGCTAATGTAGCATCGAGCCACTAGGACTATCAGACCCACCAATACAAAAAGCTAGGACGGTGACTGCTGCTATTCAGCGTGACTGAGACCTGGCTTTGCTTTGCTTCTCAATTCTCTACAATGTTCCTTTAACAACTTAGCAGGACATTAAAAAGAAAAGCGATGTGTGAAAAGAAATCACAGACATTGTTGGTTTGTCTGGCGTCAGAAAACAACTGTCCAGTCAGCAGACAGCATGTAAATTATGAGCTCAACACAACATACCGCGAGAGCGACAGATTCATTGGAGGCCAGATACTGCCAAGTACTTTGTATCTGTATGTGAACGCACTGTTAAGCAGAGATGTGGAGTGAGCACCAGAAGTCTAATAAGCTACCTTCTTTCTTCTTCTCTCGCCACATCTCCAGATTTTTTTTTTCACTTTCAAACTTGCAGCCTTTAAAACCAACT
The DNA here is from genome assembly GCA_033238685.1 of Lates japonicus. Classification (NCBI taxonomy): domain Eukaryota; kingdom Metazoa; phylum Chordata; class Actinopteri; family Centropomidae; genus Lates; species Lates japonicus. The sequence goes on along the minus strand of BRZM01001019.1, from coordinate 27,574 downwards.
GATGCTGACTCAAGTGACATCTCTTGAGAAAATTTATCACACTTAACGCGGCTGCTTCTGAAGCCACAAAAAGCTTGGAACTGATGTGTAAATTCAATTCCCCTTTTTACCACACCTGAGAACTGTAATGTACTTGCTTTTTACCAAATATTTGTGTACACAAGTAACTGAAATGTAAGTGGGCTTGTTTGCACGCTTGCTAGAAATGCACAAATCCAATATGCTAAATCTTGATTGGTGATACTGATTTTATTTAACAAATCCAGTATAAGCCAGATGTGACCAATCCACAATACCACAACCTTAGTTTTTAGTGCCACAGTAATTTTACCGTACATAAAAATGATTTAAATACATTCTGCATGTTGTACTACACAGCTTTAATATTTGGGACACACAGCACACTGGTATCAGATGGGGCAGAGATCCTCAACTGAGCTACTGGAACCAACATCAAAAGAGAAAAAGGTGGATCGGTACATCCCTAATACTTGCCTTTGTGTGTACCAGGAAGATTTAAAAGCACAGTATATCCTCTGAATCATGGCTGACTGACACAATGAAAACATGGGAGGTTACTATACTGCCTGTGCAATACTGTCACAGTTAGAACAAAGCTAATCAGAGGCTTACCTTCATTTGTGCCCAACTGTCATCCACCTAAACACTGATTTTATTCTTAACACCTGATTCTTGTTTGGTGTGACAGTCACTGTGCTTGTATCTGTAACCCTGAAGAGATCAGCTGTTCAGAGATCAACTGCTAGCCAGTTCTTCATCATTCCATACAAAGTTGGACCATTAAATACATCCCCACCTGTTCACCCAAGTACTTTTACCAACAGATTGCTGAATCAAAACTGTATCTTGGATACATGAATCTACCATAAATCTATAATCAAAAGCTTAACTGATGATAGACAGGAGCAGACCGAATATATTAAGTTTAGGAACTGTTTATTCATTCATTAAGAGTACTGGTACTGACATTCTTCTATCCTGGCACTGCACAAAATATCAGGGCTAAAGACCACTGCTTTAAACTGTTCATTTTTCCACAAAGACCCCCTCAAGGACCTCAGCGGTCTGTAGCCTTTGCTTTAACTCACAAAAGGCCACTGACTGCGATGTTTACAGTGGATCAATTCCTCTGAGTTCCTGGCCCTTAGCAGGAGAGAAAAAGGGAGTGAAAAGTAGTCAGAGAAAGAGATAGACAGAAAGAGAAAGTGCGCAAGATGGGGAGGGCAACAGTGAGATAGCAGTTTTGAATGCACTGGAGACCCAAAGGAAAAAAAAGTACAATGGTCTTTCAGGACTTGTCCTAGTTTGGTTCACTCTCTCTCTCTGTCTCTTTCTACTCTCAAAATAGGAGCAGGGACCATTCTGGCAAATCTTTCACACTGATCCTAATCAATTGCAAGCCAATTCAATTCTTTTACTGACCTCTTTCATTAGCCAGTAGAGACTATGTTAACACACCTTGGCACTCACATCGCCCTCGCCCCTAATTATCTGTCCAAAGGCCTTGCTTGCTCTCCATCTTTAATTTCACGATTCTGTCCTTTGTCTTCCTGCTGAACAGACATATTCCCTCTAACAACTGTCGTCGTTCATTCCTCCCAGGGCTTACTGTTTACGCTCCTCTTACAAATAAGTAAAAAAGCAGTTATCTACTACGTGAGTTCCATGACCACCCCGCTAAGCTCCTCTCCCTCCACTCCTCAACCTACCTCCTGTCTTCTCTTTTATCTCCATCTTCTATCCATTTTTCTCTTTGCCCCCTCGAGCTCTTTTCGCTCTCTCGTTCCAGCTTGTTTTAAAAGAAGGCAGCAGCGGGGCGGCAAATTTTCCCCGAGCTCACACCAATTAGCTATCACGCCGGAGACATTACCGAACGAGAGCACAGAAGATGAGAGGGAAAAGTGGGACAAGCTCCTTTTTATAAACACACAGAGAAGCGAGAGGTTTGCATATGTGGGTATCACATGTGTGTGTGTGTGTGTGTGTGTGCTGTATGTGTGTTTCAATTGTTCCTAAGAGGGGATTTAAACAAGCCAAAAACATTTATAACAACCTCATACTTCAGTTCCCTGGCTAATAGACTATATTTGACTTTTTCAAAACTTTTATCCAACAAGATAAAACAATTCTAGCAAAGGCTAACTGAAACTTAATGGCTGCTTCTTCACTTCTCATTACCTACTCCGAACTGACAGTAAATACTTTGTTCTGGTTTTTACCTGAATCACAAGTATTCTGACAGTTACATTACTACATGAGCAAACTTCTGCTTTTTCAGTGTGGTTTATTCATAAGATTGGAGCTGCACCGCAGGTAAAACTTTGTTTTCAATGCATCCAGATGCAGTGTGTGATCTCTGTCTGAACTAAATGGCCATATGAAGATCACAGGAAACCGCCCATCACTATTGCCTTATCAACTGGCCTTTGGTCTTATCTGGTCTGTCTGGGCAGGAACCTGCGTGTCTGTTGTGTGGCCGAGTGGTAAAGGCTTACCCAGATAGCACAGGCCTCTGCTGCGACCTGGTTTCATAGGCCTGCTGGTAAGGCATAACGACAGGTCAGACAGACAGACACAGTAGCTGTTTGTTACCATGGTAGCAGACAAACCAGCCTTTTGTGGTGCGCATAAGCATGAAAACATGCTTTGAAAAGTTGTCTTTATTCTGCATTTCTTGTTAAATACAAAATATATGTTTGTGTGTAAAATGTGAACAAAAAAGATTAATCAAATGTAAATAATCTGCAACAATCAGTATCCAAAAGTAATCATTTATTTGCCAGCCTAAACAATTCTGTCAGAGCCTGTGTTTGTGTGTTACCTGTTACTTTGACCCATAACAATCCACCTACCTACAACCTCTCTACCTCCACGCCTCATTGAAAACACACACAGAGTGATCCCGAGAATAAACACCAGATCAGATTAGGTCAGTGTGTGTAATCCAGTAAGACTCTCACACCTCCTAACATGCCTGACTGTTAGGCGAGCAACATCACCATCACACACACACACAGGGACAGAGACTTGTACTGCTGTCACACAGCCTGCTCTCAAGCTTACTTCATGTATATACTCCTGTTTAAGTAAAGCAGATTTGTTGTTTAAACAGTTCTTGGCCAGTCTGCTCCACGCTCCACTTACCTCTCTGAGAGGATCACAATCTATATATTATAATAATATACTGACTTTTCTGTATCATAACTCACATACTTACATATATTTTTCTGGCCCGATCAACAGGTACATCTGTAGCGAAATCTTATTAAATCCATTTCTGTAATGACTTCAATGCAGCATTAACTTAAGCGACACAGGAATAATGTTATTCATCACCATACTAGTACTCCCCAAACTTCTCCCACCTCATTGTTAAGCTGTTTCCAGGCTGCTCTTCACATTGCCATGTGAAGCACATCAGAGAAAGACAAAACGTTTACAAGCATCTGACTATCGGGGAAGTGAGCGTTGTTCCTAAATGCAATCTGGTGTTTTTTGTTCATGGTTTGCGGGGTTGTGCTGTGATGCCTTCATCACACTGACATCCTTGTGCTTTGGGCTACAAAAACTCAAGCTCCCATTCATTTTTTACTTCGCAGCTTTTGATGGCTTCGCTCACCGTGTTCTGATTGAAAAATTACATTGTTTCTCTGGCCGACATCTGTGGGCTGGGTTTCCATTCATTATGCTGTGGACCCAGTCTGTGAGGTCAAAACATTTTTTTTCCCTCTATGTGTGTTACCATGGTGGTCACAAAATCTTAAGTTTGCATTAACAATTTCTCCATTTAAGTAATAACCCTATACCACCTTCATTTACATAGTACAAGATAATTTTGCTTCAGTTGTATAATAATATGTATATTCCACTAGACGTTTAGCATCTTTCAGCTCATTGTTTTGGTTTTCGACCGTAACACTTCTGTTTTGATTCTCTACAGCTCTACATTGTTGACGTCAACGGGCAGCCATTTTCGGTGAAAACCTCTGAAAACCGATTTTTACTTTACCTTCTATACCTGACTTTCCGCTAGCTGGTGAACATGGTGGGCAAGAACAGCTAGAATAGACTAGGAAAGTGAATATTGGACTTGCACATTCCGTAGATGGCCGTAGCTAATGTTGCTCCTAATAGATACGTGTAGGCAATTATTTTATTATAACACATTTGCTTTGCTTAATGCAGGTTTAAAACTAATACCTAAAGTAGGAAGTGCTGAAGTTCACCATGTCAGTAGCTGTAATGGAGCTTTAGTACCCACTTTCCCCTATTCTCCAGCTGGTCTGAGATTTGCTTTTGTTATGTCTGTGCTGTGATTCTTGTTTCCATTGTTAGTAGAAAATTTTGGGCTTCCCTCTTTCAGACCAAATAAGCTTTACAAGTGGGCAGAGTTTCTGTCACATGATGTGGAGTAACAGTGGTTTACATAGTGATTTGTCGACACCTTTGGATGTTTTCCTTCCATTCTCTGGCACAAACATCCATTTGTATCAACTGTGTCTGGGGCTGCACTAATCCTGATCTCTGATGTCATTCCTCGTAATGGGCTGAGACAGGCAACTCTCTCTGTTTACCAAAACGATCATACTGCCACAGTTCCAGCAGTATAATTCCAAACAGGGAAAATAAAACTAATCTCCAATCAAACTGACTTCACAGCAAATTCAGGGGTCCGGCTTTGTCTGATAGCTGTGATCTGCCTTTAAATTTGAATGTACTTGCACCTGTTATTAGGGAGAAGAGATTATATGTTTACACAAGTACTCATGGGAAAATGACAGCAATTTAATGTTCACTCTTTACTGTTTACCAACCAACTGATAACAATGCGTTTTCTTCCATTTGACAAATATATGACAGTGACAGAAGATGATGTTATTCAGGACATGGTGGTAATAATATTAAAAATAGGGTCAGCAGATGACATGGTCTATTATTTGGGATACTTTTGTTCCAAAAACAAACCATTTTTATATGTTGATGAAATCCCTTAAATTTCATCCTCATCCACATATACAGATGGGATGTTTTGTATACTACTAATGGTTTCCAAGTGCCTGGGCTGCTGGTCTTGTTACCATGTGTTCAGTGTTGCATTTGTGCGTATTTTAAGGGATGAATGCCTTTCTAACTGAAACATCACATTTTAATACCACAATAAAGGCGGTTTGAGTAGAAGGATGTTTTTTTATCCCCATTTTTAGCTTAATGTCCAGCCCTTTCTAAAGGCTTTTGCAACCATCCATTTGCTCTTGATTGAAGCTGCCTACCTAAATAAAAGGCCAAAATCTCATAACCATCATCTTTCCTCCAGCTGTCCATTTATATTCACGCGCTCTTTTGTACAATAATGCGGTTACTTAAACTGTGTGTGGTACCAGAATATTTATGTGCGGATGAGTAAAGCAAGGGTGAATGTGGTGCGCTTGTGACCTTAACAGCCACAAAAGACAGGGAGAAGGCAAAAGATGAAGGGGAAGAGGCGGGGTCAGTGAGAGCAGCCAAATCACAACTTTTCGCCTGGTGGTAGTAACAATTGAAGAACAGTGGCCACCTATCACAAAGCCCCTGTGCAGGGCCACATGATGCCCGAGTGTCCTGAAAAGTGTACCCTCGATTACTCAGCCTGAGCTTCTAAAAATGTGTCTTTCAGTGCTGAGTTCTGTGCTCTGTTATTTTAGCCAAATTAACTCAAGGATTTTTTCCTTAAGACTAACTACCTAATCTAATAATTTAGACATTTGAAGGGTGTGATTTGGTGAAACAATATATGTTGTGAGCAGATATTAATTTGTCTAAAGTCAAAAGATTTCGCCATACAGTTTTAACTGTGGTATCTATCCTCAAACACATGCATCTATCAACACAACACAAACATTATTAGTGTCTTTTACCCCAAATATTCAACTTTTGTATTCTGCTTGGAATTCATCAGAATAATTTTTTATGTAAGGTGACTGGGCAAGCTATATATGCCACTAAAAGCATTGGCAGCACATCAGAGTGGTGTTAGTGGCTTGACAGAGGAACCACTGAATTTTTTGTCATGATTTAAACAAAGAATCTGTATTTAACAAGATGTCATCTGGTTATTTTCGATTCTCTTAACAAGGTCAGCATCTGCAACAGTACCAATCAGGCTCATGGACAGCACGTCTAATCTCTGTCCTTAATATCTCCTTTACTGGCCATTATGGATAGGGATGGTTCGATTGCCAGTTCGGATCATTACCAAGTTCCAGTTGATTGACTGCTTTTTGAACTCCATCCAATGTTTACCGTCAGTAAGTGGACTGCTTTTATGATGTTGATAAGTGTTTACTTCTCAGGTTTTAGTTTGTTGGAATTGACATTCCTCAGTTTCTTCAAATTTCTCAATTCATTTGAGAGAAACTTGGCCCATATGTAAATAAAGTTGCTCTGCTGGTTTGATTTTGGCCATTATTTCTTTGACTGTCTCTCACAAGCCTACTGACATGGAAGTGCATCACTAAGTGCTGGAGTACCTTAAAAAGTGGGGCGTGGGGTTTGGCAATTGGAAGCGGTTCAAAAAATAATCATGTTTCATACTTGTTTTGTTGTACGTTTCTATGATTACAGGTTATAACAGCCTGTCAGAGTACAAAGTAAGAACAAAATATATGTTATCAAGACAGGCCAAATAGACGACAACAAACCTAGCCCTCATTCATTCATTTGCATTGATCTGAGATGCCACGAATCCTATGTTTACTTCCATCCCATAAACACAGGATGATAAAAGAAATCTGCTTTGTATGTAATGAAACATCCTCTGCTCTCGTCCTGACTTGGCAGCTTTAAAGCCTGAAGCCTGAGGACCTCAGTGATCTCCATCTCTGGATCCAATATCCATTAGTCTCGGTCGCGTGTGTGCATGCATGTGTGTGTGTGTGTGTGTGTGTGTGTGTGTGTGCCTGTGTTTCAGACCTCATCCTGGGTGAATGGGCCTGGTCATAAATGCAAGCTCTGGATGTTCTCCCTCTCTCCTGCCCATCCTTGTTTCCTCACTTCAGCGCACAAACACCACGTACACACTGATGCTCATTCAAACGCACAGACCACCGACCTTATAGACGACATGTTGCTGCCTCTAACTGTTCATTCATGGAGGCCCGGCAGTGCGGATTGCATACATTTTTCCACCCTAGACTACAAACAAGTAATAACTGCATGTAATCAACACTAAATCCAGCCTCTTTAGTCATCAGTGTGACAAAGATATGTTTGCGGCGATGGAACTATGATGATTGACAACATGCCACAACAAAACTCCCTGTTTGGGAGCTCTGAGGCCTAGTATTAATTCAGTCTGGAAGACAGGGAGAAGACGAGGGAAGCTTTTAAAAAAATTGGTTGTCATTTTGCATCAAGCGGAGGCCAACACAACACAACAAGAATGAGGGAGGGGCAAAACATGAAACAGACATGAGCAGATGGCAGTTATTGAGAGAGTAGCAAAAGCCAAAGGGAGAGGACATGGGAAAGACAAAAGACCAACACCCGAGGATGGAAAAAAGAGATGAGGATTGGAGCTGGGGGATGGAAGGAAAAGCGTAGCCTGTGGCAAGACACTCAAACCTGTGCGTAATGAACAAGATTCCCAGATCCGCGGGAGGGAAGTTCAGAAACAAAACAAAAGGGGAGGGGCGTGAGCGTGACACTCAAGTCTCTCAGCTTTTGTACAAAAGCCAGTGGTGAGCTAATATCTACATGAGCCTACAGTGGTTTCACTGCTGGTTTCACTATGAGATGACTGATTCATACCTTTGACAAAAGATTCTCACTTTGAATTGTTTTTGAGCCAAATTGCTTAAAAGTAATTTGACAAAAAATGTGTTACCAGAAAATTTCTTTTGTCCCCAGTAACTGCACACCATCTGGAGACAAAAAGTAATGGACTATGCTTTGCAACCAAATATTCTAATAGTGGTTGGTAGTCCGTCTCATATCTACAGTAAATCATCTATCCATAGTCATCATTATCTCCTGCAGTAGGTGGTCTTGTCAGTCACTGTCCTGTTGAGCTCAGTAGATCTGCACACAACCGACAGTGACAGGAACTCCTGGGCGGTAAAACAACACTGCAGCAGTAGCACAGGTGCGACAACACCACCTGGGAAAGATGGTCATATTTAACATAAACGCCAGCTCTTTGTGACTGCAATACAATCGGTAATATCCAACTTTCGTGTCAGTTCAAAGTATGCTTTGAGATGTGTTCAACAAATTGTGTTGTATGGAGGAAACAAACATAAGTTCCCAAAGGACTGTCATCTAAGTAAGTAGTAAACAATAGTATTTTGTCAATAACGTCAGTAACATGATTATGTTTCAGTAGGTTGTGTTCAGCATTAAGTATACACAATTGTGGATCCCAAAAGACAGACTATTTGGATAGCTCCAAGTATACTAAATGTTACGGTGTGGTTAGCGTTAGAGATAGCTACGAGATTAAGATTTGTCTGAACTGAGCCAGGACACATTCCTGTGACAACTGAAAATGTTTCTAGTACAGACTGGCGAAATGTAAGTATATTGTTGATGACCAGTGTTAAAATATTAACGTCATTTAGCAGTACCAGTGGCAGATAGTGGCATGAAATGCTCATTCGCAATCCTTCAAGTGTGTTTTGTCTTCTGGAATACAGATTTGTTTACATTTATCCTCCAATTTCTTTCTGAAGTCAGCAGAAGCAGCCCATCACTGCCAGAAAAATGTAAGTGCAACAAGGTAATTATCTGTGTCATTGTTTCTCTCAAACAAATAAATAAAGTTAATATACAGTTTCAGTGTATTGGTAAATGAAGAACTATTCTATACCACAAACTAAACCTACGGCAGATGGGCTTGTAGTAATAGAACGAATTTTTTTAATTACACAACAAATTAGCAACAGATCTGATTAACAATGGAGCAGAATGACTTGCATGTGCAGCATCAACAAAACACACAAAACGTGGTTGCAAATGAGTTACAGATGCTCTCGCTGCTCCCCCCTAAGAGAAGCCATCAGATCAGCTCGGCCACGAATGCTGAACTTCCCTACAGCTTATTATCTTGCTGACACAAAACCACAAGAGCCAGAGGCTGGATATTAAACCTCTGCATTCTCGTCCTTGTTTACACCCCTCCCCAACTGTACTTCAAAATCTCAGTTCTACCACAATGGTCCTACACATGACAGTGTGCTAAGACAGCCTGTGATTTAACTTATAAACAGTAATTTACAGTTATAATTATTCTCTGCTTTTCATTTCTCTTATATGCCACCACAATATTTGGTACTACACACCTATCACCAGGAAAAATAAACTATGCAAATACCACTATACCTACTTTGAACAAGCAGCTATTGGTTCAAAGGGCTTTGTTTTAATTCATATAAACAGTAATTCATACCAGCTACCCAAGCAAGTGGAGCAGACATGACATCAGGCTCTGGATCTAATTCTGCCTGCAGTCGGTGATGATCAGGCTAAGAGGGTTATCTGTATCAGGAGTGCAGCCACAGGCTCATCAGCTTTCATGTCAAAGACCCACAAACAGACAGGCCTTTGCCCATTGGATCAAATTTCATTCCTGTGTGGCAGAAAATGCCACTTAGTACCCTCTTAATATGTGTACCACTTGTATAAATGTTTATACTGTACATTAGATAGGCATTATAATGATATCGAATAAGCCATCTTTAGCTGGTTTTCCACATGCTTAAATAAAATTTAAAATTATACATCTGCGTATAAGTCTCTGTTGGGACCCTGGAATTCAGGTTTATGAGCCGTGTTATGTCTGGAATCACTGTAGGCCCGTGTTGGGGATTCAAGTCACAGTCATTGTGATAAATTAGCCTACTTGGCCTTGTAATTTGTACATCTGTAGCTGAACATCTAACCAAGTCTAAAGGCAACTTACTTAATTGTGAACAAATCAGTGTCACTGACTTCCTGGGGTTTAGCCATAATCAGCAGACCGTGACAACTGATTTTTAGCTGTGCTTTTATTACCGTAACTATGATACACAGCAACATCCTGCACAGTGCTGCACACCCAGACATATGTGCCACGCCATGTATTGTTTACATAGCTTTTTTGGTTGTGCTATTTTTGCCGAGTAAACGGAATAGTGAATTTAAAAACAGACACACAGTACTTGTGTTTGTGCTTAATTCACCGCTGTTATAATACTCACCAGCTGTCACCTCACTGGCAAGCTAGCAGTAAACTAGCTAGCATTTGTTGTAGACAAGTTCATAAAATCTGATTCCGGGATTCACCAGCTTACAGAGGCTAACGTTGAAGCTAACGTTGAAACTAGTTAGTTGACACGTAAGTCCATTATCGGACTGCTCTGACCTGCTTCTTTTCTGTTTAAAAAATCTTCAATCACTCACTGGAAGTTGTAATAAAAGAAACTATCCATGTGTGGCATTTTTGACGGTGTATTAATATAATGAAAAAAAGTCGCTTTGATCCATTTGTTGTGTGGGCTGAGCTAGACAGATACACATTGCGGTCCCTATGTTTCCTCTCGTAACGTTTAGTGATTTAAACATACATTTCACATCCCCATTTTTGACAGCGACGTGGTGCGCTTGTTACGTGAAGTAATGTCCAGGAAGGGCAAAAGACGAACTTGTATTATTCTGAGAAAGAAAAGTACGGGAAAAGCTAACCAGGATCTGCCACATCTAAACCCATCGAGATGAACTCGAGTGATGCTTTTTGCTAGCTAATGTTTACCTGGCTACACTGTCTGGATGAGCTGTCTCGTACAGTTCGAGAAATGCATTCAAGAAACCCGTTTTCAGAAATGTCCACTACAATGCTGGCCATTGCTATGTTGTACACTTCGTTTAAACAACCATTATGGAATTCACTGGTTTAAGCCTTCGTATCCTTCACTGTCTGAGCCCACAAACAGACAACACGGACGAGACAATGTCCTCACGTAGCTGGACCAAAGGGAGCAGCTCTCAGTGAACTCAGTACGACCTCTCACTATTTTTTTAAGGGCTTACCGGTCTTCAAAACGGCGTTATGTCAGCTGGCGTCCTTCGTATTCTCTCCGCTCCTTCTCCGGGCTCATGGTTGCCTCAACCCGAACCTGGGCTCATCTCCCAGGTAAATCCCCAAAAATCGACAAAGATGGCACCAAATTACTTCTGTCCTGACAAAAGCGTCGTCGCACGGACGGTTACGGTGACTCGCCGGGCATGCAACAATACTATTGCAGACCTCCATCTTAGGGGTAACGTAATTGAAACGATCAACCAGGGGCAGGTTTACTCCTCGGGTAGACCCAGCCGAGGAAGTCGCTGTAACGCGGAGGAGGGACGGGAGGGGCCGGTCGCTGCTCAAAATGAATCTCAAAATAGCTTTCGGAAATGAGCAGACGGTAGGGTCATCAAGGAACGACAGCGATGCACTGTGTGTGCGCGCGTGTGCCCGTGTCCCAAGTTACAGTGAGAAGAAGGACATAAAATCAATGAGTCATGCATCAAATCACCACACGCCGACCTTAATCAGCTATGTAAACTATCGTTGTGGTGAATAAAGAATGACAAGCTTTCGGATGTGTGTAACGAGCTCTATAGCTATTATTAATGCGACATGCTGTTGAGAACAGAGAATAATTTGATGGCATTTATGATTCAGCCTGTGAGATTTCTGGTAGATGCTCATAAAAATAGGTGAATGTCAGTTACTCATGCTTAAAGGAGAACTGACATTGATAAACTCTCGGACAGAATCCAAACAGAAAAAAGGTTAGATGTTTGCTTGAGGTTCTGTTTCAACATTCCTCTCTCTCTCTCTCTCTCTCTCTCTCTCTCTCTCTCTCTCTCTCGCTCTCTCTCTCCTTTGTGATCTGAGCTGTATTACTAATGCCATCTGCTGGTTTAGGCTGGAACTGATGCGTTTGCTCAGGCTCCTTCCAGTGAAAACATAAAAATAAGAAATTTGTGTTGATCATATTAATGCTTCCTGTGCATAGTTTAACACCACAGCTCATAATCTCATCATTGGTTGGCCTGCTATTTGCCACTATTAGTCTGTATCCCATTCATATTGATCAGTGTATAGGAAATATTAGGTACACCTCTCAGTATAACACAAAATAATTAAACCAAAATGGATATAAAGCTGAATCAACACCTCTCTATGGATCTTAAAAACTTTCATGAAGGTTGCAGGGCTGTTGTATTAATTCACATCATTATACACTGTAACAACTCTTTTTTTTTTTAAAAAAAAGTGAGATGAAAACAGACAAAAGTATATTTTGAAATAAAAAAACAGCTCAAGTACAATCGGGGGCGGCCCGATGTGTGGAGTGGAGTCAGTTCTCACTGACTGAAGCTTACTGCTGTCTTTCTTGCAGCAAACAGCATTCAGAACTATCAGGATGACGCTGCTCCTTGTTTGTGGATTACTTGCTGATAATCCTCAGATTGGAGGGTTGTATATTAGTAAGTGACTTCCAGAGCCTCCTCAATTAATGTCAAGTAAATATTTAGGGAAGATAAGGTCCCTCTATTAAGGAGAGCATTGCAACCCAGCTGTATGATCAAAGTGCTTTGATAAGTAACACACACAAAAACATACATAGGTTGTTCTAAATTATTTCCAGTGCGTGAAAATATTGATATTGACTAACTGTACTGTAGCAACAGATAGTAGAGGGATTTCCTGATGAGATGACATTAAACTGTCCTATTATAACTGGGACTCAACACAGGAAATGACCTTTAGCTGAAATATATTCATGACAGTCAGTGGAGGACTGCAGATCAGCTTTATTTCTTATTTTTTTATTTTCCCATTAAGCAGCTGTTCAGCTGGACTGGTTCAGCACAGAGGTCAGCCCGCTGCTGATATCTGAATGCAGGTTTACAGAACACCTACAATTATCATTGTTATCATTATTTTACAGGCACTGGAAATTAAAGGAGGAAAAAACACTTAGTTCACCTATTTTAACCCGACAATGACACTGATTCTAACAGTTAGTAACATTTATAGATGAAGCTCACACACTTAGACGCGACATCTGGATAACAGATGTTACTCTGTATATATGGACCTGTTATTGAACCAATATCAGGTGTTTCAAAAGATTCGAATTAGTTGCTCATGAGGACATTAGATGCAGCAACAGAAAGTAATACTTACCTGAAATAAATGAATGCAATACAGCAAAAACTCACAAAAGAAGTCAACATATTGAGAATACATATTGACAAAGACAGACGCAGGTAATCAGGCAAGGCAGAGGGTAAACCCTTCAAAGTCAGGTTACCCATGTTTCTCTATGCAGAGCAGAGTCTGCTCATTTTATCAGCAATATTTTATGATACTGATTTATAGGAAGAAATTCTACATTAAGCAAATTTGTAAGTATAAGTGTAACCTAAGTAACAATGCTCATTTGAAAATAAAAGTGATTTTGTTAGTTTATACTAATGGTAATTTCCTCCTCTGTTATCTGCTTCTACAGACTGAAGAGACATACCACAGTGTACAGAGGATGTATAGAGTTTAAGAGAGTATAAGGTTTTTTTTCTCCAGAGTTTGTGTTTCTCCTAATGAAGAAATGTACACAATAGACAGATGAGCATCATACAAAGCATGTAACAGTAAGGAGCAGTTCAAACTTTAAAGCAAGACTATGGCAGCCTTTTTCTATCAATGGCTACTGTGGACACAAGTGATGATTATGGAATAATGGCAAATGATAAAACTGTTGCACACTAGTAGAGTAAAACAGTAGCACAACTACATTAAGTTAGCAAACTCCCTCAGTGTCTATTACACAGCAGTATCTGTGTACAATTTAATAATGTTCGCTAACATTAGCCACCATAATCTATTGGTCACACCAGACCAAGTCAGACTATAGCAGCAAAACTCTTTAGTGATTTAAATTGAGCAAACATGTGTTTTACTGCTAAAGTAAGACTATCACATAGTCTTACTTTAAAGTAGCTCCACAGTAGGCTGATGGGCTATAACAAAAATTAGTATCTTATCTTTCACAGCTGAGGCTTTGAGAAGACAAAGTGCAAACTGTGCTTATTATTGACATACCCCAAAGTAGATCATCTTCCTGTGTGCTACTGCCATTATGTGCGAGCTCCCTCAGTTGAAAGAAAGCTCCTAAGTATTTGCAGGTAGTGTTCAGCATGTCGCTACCATTGGCCTTTTCACTGCCATCATTGCTTTCCAAGACTTCTCAAATTTCCTGATCAAAAGCTGTTACTGTAAGAGCAAAGGAGATTTTGTTTCAGCTCCATCTTTCCTGAACCACCTCTTCCTCAGTATCAGGTAGGTAGGTAGGTAATTTGTTGCTTTGCCTCTCATGTTTTGTTTGGCAAATGAACTTCATCATCTACTTTACTTTTAAATCTGTCTCACGAACATGCTGATGTATTACTTGTCATGTCCAGCAGGGGGGAGGCTGATACTAGTGATCAACTGGTCTTCCACATGGGGAAATCATTGCTGGGTGGCGGAAGAATGAGAGGAATCTCTCTTTTCCTCTCCTCCAGCTTATATCACATCACTGTCCCAACGCAGAAAACGGCAGTCTGTACCTGTACTGACAGAAACACCAACATGGTGAACATGGTGACAGAAATCAAGATCAGTGGCTCATATTTTTTAGGCTTCAAGTTTTTGTTAAGGCCCCAGAAACCAGTTCTTACATTCATGACAAAATAAGCATATTTAGGGAAATAGACTCTTATTTATTAGAGTTTTCTGCTCAAGAACCTATCCCATTTTGATTTAGATGTTGTCTTATTTTAATTGGTGCACAGAAATACATGGTGTCACATTTTCAAACTGAACCCTGCCCACTTCAAATCAGAGTGCAAAAATACAAAATCACTTCTAATGCAGAAGGTGTTCTCTTCATGCTGGACCACTCATTGCTCAGAGTAGGAAGCTGACTGTGAAAATAGGTCAGTGCCTGTAATAGCCCTGATAAGGTTCCTAGGTCAGACTGTGTTGCTTTTCACAATAAAGTTGTTGTCTTTAATTTTTCAAAGTTTATCTGGATTTTTTCTTCTTCTTCAGAATCATGGATACCATCTGAAAATTAATATTATCTTCAATTAGTATTTTATGAGCTATTTGTTGTTTGGGTTAGCGGTTAGGTTGTTTAACAATTATGACCTTCATTATTCACTGATTTATTTATGAGAAGTCTCCATTACCAGCTGAAGCTGTGTGCCTGGCTTCATACTGATGAGGGCTTCAAATATTCTGTACTGCTTTGAAAGTTACAAAACATGTGCAAAGAAGACAGCATTACACTTAATTCCATATTCATAAAATATGATCTAAAGTAGTGTAAAAATATACAGATGAGAACAAAGCTCAGTAACACAGGTAGCTCCCTTTAATAACTCAGGACCATTGAATAGCCGACCCCTGCCCTCAGGTGGTTTCATTCCCACAGTGACTCCTGCCAAATAGCAATATATCCCTCTGAAATGTCAGCTGTAATTACTCCTGTGCGCTGAGACAACCTCTAAAATGAAAGAAAGCAGGTGGTGATCATGCTCTGTCTCCTCTCTCTCCTGTCTCCGTCTTTGTCCACATATCCCCACTGTCTTCCACGTCATTGTTGTTGGAAACGTCTTGAACTGTGTTGCTGAATCGTTGGCAGTCACATCAAAATCTGTGCTCCCCTGATCTCAGTGAGGTTCAGAGCTTTCTATTGTGGTTCTGTGTGTGTATGTGTGTGTGTGTGTGTGTGTGTGTATTGTGGTCTAACTCAGCTCATGGCACAGTGAGTGGTGTCCTGTTATTGGCCACCCCCTGCTGCTCTGTCATAATTGTGTGGAAGGAGAGAACAATAACAGCAGGTGGGACACACACACACACACACACATAGAGAGAGAGTGAGAGAGAGGGAGAGAGGGAGAGAGAGGGAGAGAATAAGTCGTGTCACTATGTCACAGCTGAGGTCTCCTAAATGAAAGGGCTAAAAGGTTAACTGGACTGCTATGTTGACAATATAAGCTTTTTCCCAGACCACAATCACTGTGCAAGACACACACACACACACTCTATGTCTGCGTGTGAGAGGGGGATAGAAGCAGGCACATATATACAGAGCCTCTTAAATGACCTTTGTCCCTATTTTGTGTGCCACAAAATACATTTTCAATACATCTATTTGCATTTTTATGTGTTAGACACATAAAAATATAATTTAAAGATCAAAGCAATGGTTTTCATATTTATATACACATATACATATAGACATTTGTGGTATCAAGCTACTCTTCTAACAAAAAAGTGAATAAGCCCAGAATGTCTCATGTTTTGTAGCAGCTTCTCCTGTTTCCCCATTGAATTAAATTTGCCAAAACTAACTGGAGGTGCACCATCTGTATCTTTACATACTGCTGAGGGGATGGAAGATTATTTATATCTTATCTGAAGCCTCTACGGTTGGACTTTCTAGTCACCCGTAACTGAATGACATATTCCACACGGCGCTTGAGGCATCGTCTGTCCAATGTTATCAATTGATTCTACTGCCAAAGTTACACAGCAGATGCAGTGAGAGACCTTCAAAGGGGCTTGAAGGGACAAGTGTTATTAGCATAAAGGGAGACACTGGTGGCAACTGTGCAGGGATGTTATCACTCTCAACAGTTGCAGTAATTCAGCTTTGTACAGTATCAGCTGACAGACCATTTGATGGGTATTTCTCTTTGAAAATCAGCATGGATTTAATTCAGTTGCAATCAGTTTAGGTTAATTGTTTTACCTGTAAATACACCTGCTGCTGCCAGACTGTCTGTAATTTTAGTTCAAGATAAATGAATAAGAGTTCAGCACACTTAAACCTGTGCTATAGGGGTACGTTAGAATGTAGTCACAGTCACAGTCAGGGTTCTGGCACAGTAACCTGACTCTCAAACCAGTGTCATATACAAATGGGAATATATGAAAAATCTTTTTGGTCTCCCCCAGGTTGCGAAGTGGTTAAAATGCAAGCCTTTTCAGTAATTGATGGTAAAAGTGATTGCAACAGTTAACTTAATAATTCCCCCTGTGGCTTTCCTCCTTGTTATTTTCCTGCAGCAGAAATAGCTCTACGCCTCCACAAAAAGGGTGCATTAGTAACAATATGCCACCATGTCATACAGCAAAGTGTGGCTCTCAGCTAAATCAGTTGAAATTTTATAATTTTTAATGTTATAAAAAACCAACAGGAAAAAAACATTCAGGGGAGAAAAGCAGCCAGGGGAATTGTTCCCTCTTAGCTGATAATTTGGTAACAACATACTTTTCACTGTGCCACACTGATTGATATGTGTTACACCAGCTACTATAAAACGTATGAATCATGTTCACGGAATGGAGATAAAATTACATGTCCCGGTGGAAAAGCATGTAGCTCTTTAAAATACTTCGCACTGGGAAGCTCAGAAGTACTGTCAAACAGGAAGCAAGTGAAGGCATCAGGTGGAGCGGTCCCGGGCCCGTATCCTAGCAACCACAGACGCTACCACAGCGTCCTGCTGGGGATTGACTTTTCTGAGGTTTTCTAAGCTTTGCTGGCTGATTTTTTTAAGCCAGGAAAATGGACGTGTCGCTCCAGGCACGAACCAAACCACTTTCTACACTGTCATCCTACAGTTACATCCCACCACGACGAAAGGAACCAAAAGAAATGTCTTACTTTAACAAAGACTCAAAGGTGAGGTGTTGGAACTGAAACTTTTGTCGCCAACTGTGCTAAAATAATCTCGCTGCTAATGTAGCTACGTAACTTGCTAGCTGGCCCTGCTTAACTGACAATACTTTTGTATCATTAAACAGTGACAATATCACAACAGAAAATGTCTTCAAAAAGGAATTCCTACACGTCAGCGTCTCCACACAGCTATTAATATTTGAAGACGTGTGTTCCAGACAAAGGAAGTCAGTTAACGTGAAATGTAATTAGATAATGTGTCTCCAGAATATGCTGCTCAGTAGAAGAACTCATTAACAACTTGCATCAGAGTTAAGAGACATAAGAGGTCTATTAGGGAATAACACGTGTAATTCATAATAAATATGTCTTAGTTACAGAAAGACATGAAATATCATGAAGCCAACAAGGATATTAGGCGAGAGTTGCTTTTAAGTGATTCATTAAAACACCACTTGTGACTGAACCAGCACAGCACTGTTTGTTTTGTTGTAACTTGAGAAGAGATTGCTTCACTTGTTGCCTTTGGTTCCACCACTACCCCCTGCACCTCGCCCAAAGTGGCAAAAAATGATCTCGCTCTGTGTGAGGACAGGCTTTGAATGCTAAACACTTGTTCTGTCTCTCCCCATTGGTAGGTCCCAGAAGTCTTCATGTATGACCAAGTGTACCACCAGGCTGAAGGCTATGATATGAAACTGCACCGGGATGACAGAAAACACCATAAAGGAAGAGGACTGGACATAAATGAGGAGGTAGTGACAACACTTTACTGACTCTGAGGGAGTGCACATGAGCTGTTTTTACTTGCTAATGAGCTCAGTGGTGAGTTACGTTTATTTCACCTCGACTCAGCAAGACACTGTAGTGGTCCCAGGCACTGGAGTTACACTGAAGGACGATGCTGACTTAATAGGAGTCTGCTTTTTTGTGTGTTAAGCAATTATAGATACACACACACACAGTGGACACCACTCAGAGCTACAGACATACAGTGGCAAGAAAAAGTATGTGAACACTTTGGAATAACCTGGTTTTCTGCATTAACTGGTCAAAAGATGTGACGTGATCTTCATCTAACAAGATAATAAACAAACAATTATAATCTCCTGTTCCATTAACCCACAAGTAGGTGAATGTTATTGGGTTTAATAAGCAGTCAAACCTCCTGTGGCAGCAATAATGTCAAACAAGCTCTTCCAGTAGCTGTGGATCAGACCTGCACAACGTTCATGGGAAATTTTGGACCGTTCTTCCTACAGAGCTGGTCTGGTATGAATGGCTCTCTGAACACATTCAAAAGCATCTCTGCTGGGTTAAAGTCTGGACTCTGATTCCAAAAGTCGGATTTTCTTTATTTGAAATCATTCTGTAGTGGATTTATTCAATGTTTTGGGTCATTGTCCTGCTGCATCACTGAGCTTCTCCTGAGCCTCAGCTGTTGGACAGCCTCACTGACATTATCCTTGATAAACTTGGGAATTCATTTTCCCCTGGATGACGGCGAGCTGTCCAGACCCAGAGGCAATGCAGCAGCCCCTCCACTGTACTTCACCTTTAGAGTGATGTTTTCATGTTGGTATGCGGTGCTGTAGTTTAATCAGTCCACACAACAATTTTGTTGCTCTTTGCTCCTGACTCCAATTATCTTTTGTTGATGTCATTAGCCCAGGTGTAATGATATCAACAAAAGCTACACTGTGAATGTTTGAATAGTGTATTCATCATAAGAGCAATGCAATCCTTTGTGTGTTAGGTTTTAAAATAGATTATGTTTGTCCATAATTGTAACTTAGATGAAGATCTGAACATATCTTAAGACAAATTTATATATATAAATGCAGGTTATTCCAAAGTGTTCACCTACTTTTTCTTGCCGCTCTCGATGATTTTAGAGCTGATCCTCTGGTCATATTTGGTAATGTTACTAGACTAACCACAAAACATGCTTAAAAGATGTTTAAATCACCTTTAATAATTGTTGTTTGTGCACATGAGCACAGACACAAGTAAACCCTGTGCAGCTGTTTTAGGGGAAGATCTTTTCCAGTAGTGATGTTAGTGGACGTTGCCTCAGAGCACTGACCTCCTCCACGTTTGGCACACAGACCACAGACCAATACAGTCTAAGCATTACCACTCTGCTCAGCTAATAATTCATCGTCATCACTGTTTCCTCAATACCAGCAGAATATCCTGCTTATTCTTTCAAACACAGGACTTTCCAAGGTTTTGATGATACCAGCAATAATGCTTTTAAAGTGTTTTATAGATGGAAATGTCAGTGTATTCTAAAAATGAATTCTAAAAGTGCATTGATTGAAAAATGTTGCATATTTATAAGCCTCCATGTGGTGGCTGACATACATCTCTAAGTTTTATGACATTTGTTTATGGCTCCTTTTGAAGCCATTTCATCTCCATAGAGTAATTATTCATGTCAAGAAATCTAGCTCACAGTGAGTTTCTGGGTCACTGAAAGCAGAGCGGGTGGTGAACAAAGCAGCCACACACACTGCAGAGTTTGTAATTACAGTGAGTTGAGTGGTTGGCTGTCAGCTCCTGCTGAATTAGGACGTTTCTGTTCCGGTATTCACATTTAAATATGGATTAAAAACAATTTATTATATAAACTATTCAGAGGATAATGGCAGCGGGTTATGTTTTTTGTTCCTGTTGCCACTGAAGCTCGTGAACATATGAACCCACACACAGGAGCAGGTACGGTCTGTTCTGAAGTCTGAGGCTCTTGGTGTTAAAAAAGCTCACAGATAAATAGCTGTCCTGGGTAATACTGAGCGACACAGGTACCTCGGTTTTCCCAGTATAACATTAAGGTGAAGATAACAGTTTCATTTGTTGAGGCTGTTTTCACTCGTGCCAATATTGCACCCTATTACATCTACTGGCAATGAAGAGACTAAATGAAGCTTAAGGCAGAGAGGCAGACAAACAATCATCTTTTTATTTCAGTTTTGGCAAAGCACAAGTACTTTTGTTTCAACTACAGTGATAATGACTTTATGAAATTATTTGATCAGGTAACAAAACTTGAATATATGTCATATAAATGCATTGGAGGAGTCGCAGTTCAGTGCAGTCATAGAATAGCATCTGAAACTGAACACCACCCGTCTCCCTCAATGCCAAAACACATCCACAGAGCAAATGTTGGGGCTAAAAATGGCTCAGTGAATCAGCATGGCACCTGTAAACAGCTACCTCTAAGTACAGAGCTTTATAGAACCGATAATCACATACCACATATATATGACATGGCTGTATCAGATGATATCCTGAGCATGACTGAAACAACACTTTGAGTTCACACACATGTACAAGCATGGACCTCCTGGATGCACACAGGCTGGATTCTGAAGATAAATGTTTTTCTATCAGTTTTGGACAGAAAACAGAGGTGGAACTAATTCTGTGAACAATGGCTCTGTCCCATTAGGACAGGCAAGTGAATGACCACACACAATAACAACACAGTATAACACTGTATAGTAACTTGTAAGATGCAAAATAAAAATCACAGCCTGGACAGCTTTAATCATTGCTCAGTATCTCACTTCCTTGTTGTCCTGCTCACTCTCAGGAGAGATCCAGAGTTGTGCCGGTGCTCTCCTCTTCAGAATACGGCCACCGTCCTGTTCCTGTCCTCTATGAAACAGGCCGGCAGTACGCACGTGTGGCTTGCATAAAAGCTGAATTTTTCATGAAAAATGGGATCATCTGGAATGTGGCAGAAGGATACGGATCAGTTGCCCCCATGTGAAAGCCTGTCAAGATTTGGAGCATCTCAGCATGAGATCAGTGTCCCCACTGTTGAATAATAAACAAGTGTGTGTAGATTTCACTTCACTTGATGGGTCCGTATAAAAAAAAAAATCACACATTGAGACCATCATTTAATCAGATGACATGTAATTATGATATATCTCTCTGTTTTATGTCCGGGTAAATAGCAAGACAAATAGTTATTTTTAGTGACACAGTGTCTGTCACTAGACCTTAAAGAATAAATGAGAAAATATGGCGACTGTGACATTTTCCTGGAGGCTCAAGCTACATTTTCTAGTTCGAGGCTGAAATCACTCCATCAGTATGAACATCATTCAAAGGTTCAGTTGGTGCAGACAGTCTATAAATCAAACAATGTCTTCTAGTTATTGCAGCTGAACATTGCAAATGATATCAAAGAACTTAGTGTTCACATTTCTGCCTTCAGCATAACGGCTGATGTAAGAAACTAAATGCCCTGGATGGCAGGAGTAATGTGAATTCTTAAACTGACAGGACTTATTGAAGAAACCACCAACTATTAGAAAGTATATGTTTGAAATACTGAACATTAATAATGCAACAGCTTGGTCCCTCAGTCTCAGGTGAATATTTGACCTACCTGCCCCTTTGAAATGTACTGTTTCAGCTGCTTTCTTATAAAAGACTTAACTCCGAGAGAAGAACTAAGATAAATTTACATAAAGATTAATATTCAGATTCATATGTAAATACAGTTCTTTTTGTGCATCACCTCTTTGATTTGCAAGTTCCTGGATTCTTTTTGTGTATAAATTCTGAACCCACGCAACTGAGACCAACCTCCTACATAATAGAATTTTTTGAGCACAGACATCTCTCATTTGCCTTTGTACTTTGGCAGAAATAAACCTTTTATTCTTAGAAAGGGAGCAGTATTTCAGTCTGTTTGGTGATAACAACGGCACTGTTTATTTGATGGGATTAGGAGCTAATAGGGTGGTGTTTCAAAAGTACAAAGAGAAAAAATGCTGAGTAAAATTAAAATATTGTCATGCAAGGTAGTGTTTGGTCACCAAGGCCTTCATAACACCTCAAACAGCAGATTCATCATCCTATAGCACTCTGTGTACCATATGAATAATTCCTGTTCATGTTATGTATATTTTATAAGACAAATTATGGACATGTCCAGGGTGTATTTAGTTGTTAAGTATTCATACAAACAAAGTATTAACACTGACAGTTGGTATTTGTAAGGCATTATTTGCTATTTAAAGGAATAGTTTCAACATTGATACCACAAATACCACCAAAATGAAGCTTCGCCCAGCAGCTGATTAACTTAGCACAAAGATTGGAAACAGCTAGTTTGTGTCAGTGTCAGCACTGTAACAACCAGCACCTCAAAATCTCACTGGTGACCACGTTCTGTGTTACTTAATCTAAACTGTGTTGTTACCCTGGTTCCAGGCTTTCTGCTAAGCTAAGCTAGCTGACTCCCAAAATGTTGCACTGTTGCTTCAAAGAGAATTATAGTATACTATTAAAGATACTGTATACATTGGTAATAGAGCCACTGTAGAAATAGAGACTGGTATTACTAATGCATTCTGGCCTGTTTGATGGTTGCAATAAATACAATTGCCAAAAAAACAAAAAACTGTTTGTCTCCATTCATTCAAACTAATGAGTGAACATGCTTGTGACTCTATTGTGAGAACATCTTGTGAATGTTCATATGCATAAGTCTTTCATGGTGCACTTGTGTTTAAGGCAATAAAACAAAGACGCAAAGACAGAACGTCGTCCTTTATATACAAATGTTTAATGAATAACAAAAGAATGACAGTGAACATAAACACACATCGCTGTTGGTTTGGTTCCAGATGGATTATAAAAAAGAAAACCTCTACTTTCCTCTTGAATCCTGCGCCTGAGTCCACCTACTCTTCAGTGGGACACAAACACACAGCTCTAAAGCTTTAAATACAATTCACAGGTTTTGGCAAACTACCCATCACGCTGGCAAGTTGTTGGCTTCAACTGTTCTATATGACAATAAACTATTGTAACATCCATTTGGAATAAAATGGAACAAGACCGACTCACAGTGCCTACCAGGCAGATATAAAAAAAAACACAGCTCGGCAGGCAGCTCAGTTTGCTCAAGTATAAGGCTCTGAAGCACTGCGACACTGGCATGGGTAATTAGCTCCACACCACTGCTATTGTACAGATGGGTGACTGCGGTCCTTGAGAGCTGCACTAATTTAGCAAACCTCTCTTTAGTCAGGCACTCCTTTTACCAGTGAAGAGACTCCTCAGGGTGAAGTCCTTGTTACACTTGAGATGTGAAAACCATCCCGAAGTGCAGCGTTGAAGGACCGTGGCGGTGCACCTCGGCCCTGCTCTACATTGTGGCGCTAAGGACAAAAGTGGTTCTCGACAATTGTCTATCCATTGCACTGCTGGCTGCTGGTAATGGGTTTTTAGTTACGGAGCATGACAAATCACTTCTACAGTCACTTTGTGTGTGTGATTGTGTTCTCGAGTCTATCTGTTGGCACGCTCAAGGCATCACAGTCCCTTGTGACAGAGATCGGGTCATCTCTGTGTGAACAAAGTAGGTCTTCAGCTCTCCTTTGCCTTTCACGTTGATGATGCCGCGACATGAACACATGTACCCTAGGTTTGATAAGATGTGACTCGTCTCTTCTGTTACCTGCATGGACAGAGAGACAGCTGGCTAGTTTACTAACACACTGTCACACATGCACCTGTGTTTTGTAAGACTGCTCACCTGTATTTTGCCCAGTACCCCAGTGGTCTCCATCCTACTGGCCACATTTACACTGTTTCCCCAGATGTCATACTGGGGTTTCTGAGCACCGATGACTCCTGCGATCACTGGGCCATGGTTTATCCCTAGTGAAAAATACCAAATCAAAGATGGTACAGCTGATGATCTTGAATAATCACTAACTCTAAGGTTTGATCTCAGTTTAAGGAAAACAATCAACTTTGTGTAGAATTTAATGCAGTAAAATAAATAAATAACGTTCTCACCAATTCTGAGTCTGAAGTCGTTGAAGGAATGTTTGTTGATGACGTCGAGCTTCCCAACAAGAGCAAAGGCAAACTCCACCATTGTGCCTATGTGCATGTACTGTCTGTCATGTTCCTGGGGGGAAATGCAGAGGGGAATAAAATAAATTGAGGGTGTCTGAACTATATGTAGACATCAGTATGTCATTGTCAACTGTAATAACTTGAATTTGAGTCTAAATACATAGGACCATTTGTGTTTAAAATTAAAACTTGTCTCCTGTTTTCTCCTTAATCAAGTTTCCTCTTTGGCTTCACTGAAACAGGTGACATAAACATTGCTTTCTGATTCGTGCTGTAAATTATTGCTCAGTGCAGCATCTGACTGCTGCTAAACCCCTCCCCCAAACAGTGATTGTTATTGCATGGGGACCAAGCAAAACCAATACTCATCAGTACTCTGAGTTCGGTGGGTGCTGTTCTTTTAACTCACTTTTCCAAAACCAAAAGCACAAAAGCAAAATTTTGAGGTTAGAGGTTGGATTAGTAAAAGCCTCAGTCAGTCAAAATTCCTCTTATAAAAGTGAAACACACAGTTTTAAAATATGATAAATGAAGCAAAAATCTTGTGCTGTGCATTTTTTTAAAACTAGAATTAGCATTATTTTGTTGGCTATAGCTAATAAATATGCCTTTTACAGTTGTCGCTCACTGTTTCAAAAATGACCATAAATTTCACGTGTTATCACTGAAAAGTGCATTAAGTGTTGTGCCCTGATAGAAAGCTTGACAGGCATAGCAACAGTAACTAAGGGGGGGCAGGGCTTAGCCAACGGTCAATTAAGCAGATTTCCTACCAATCAAGCAGATTTGTTTCTACAACACAATATGCAAGCACATTTCTGAGTGATGATCTCATTTTCTTCCAGTGATTACACTGATGTATTTAAATTGAGTGTAGTAATGAATCACCGATGCTTGAATGTTATGTGTTGCACATTTTAAGGAGCAACCCACACAAAGCTTCCAAATGTCTTTAGACAGCTATAAATACTCTGATGCTTAAGCTTCATTCTGTTTTGTGACCATGAATGAAAAATGACATGTTTAGTGAATATGAGTTCAGCCTGCCAAAACTGTTTTTGCACTCTTAAATGGGATATTCATGTGATCAACTCTTATTATTTTCCTCTACTATCAAATATGAGTTCAAAGTAAAGCTGACTTTGACCCTGAACTTTGACCTCAAGTCATTCAACATTTGTGCGGCTGTCCATGTAAGAAACCATGTCACATCTGTGTGTGCACGAGTGACATTGAGTGTGTGTAAAAGCGTGCCTGTGCACACTCTGGTCCTGGTGTCACATTGAGTCCAGTTGCAGCCATGTAGGTGCTGCCAATGGTCTTTATCTTCTCCACTCCGCTGAACTTAGGCTTGGACAGCAGCTGAGGACACATGAGGAACACAGGACATGAAATAACACAAGGAGGAGCAGGAAATAACACCAGCTTTCAGCCAAATACTGGCATTTTTTTCTGCTTCTCCTACTACTTTGGAGCATAACAACAGAGTGTGATTGCCTCTCAAAAAAGCAGCCGGAAATGTTTTTTTTCACACTGTCAGACAGCCAGGATTATCAATAGGAGAAGAGTTTACCTCATCAAAGTCTGCTATGATCTCGTTGAGAAGACGGAGGCACTCCAGTCCCTCCTTATTGACATCAGACTCTGTATAAAACTCTTTGAAGTCTGGGATGGAGGCGAACATCACACACACCGACTCGTATGACTGATGATAAAGGTCCTGATAACAAGCAAGAAGAAAATGACAGCTGGATGCATTGATCAAGCATCAGTGAAGGAGAGTTTAAAAATGGATGGTCTGTGGTTTCACTGAGTCTATACCACAGAAAGAAAATCTATGAGCTGGACACCTCCACACTGAGCAATGACACTGACTCTTTAAATAAATAAGATGAAACTTAAATCATCTCTGCAGGGACAGTGGGTCACAGCAGAAGCAAAATAGTAACAGGATTCATCACAGGAAAGATAGAAGTAAGAATAGAGCAAATGAAGGTACCGTGTGCAACCAAAAATTTACAGCAAAAGAGCGAATTAAGGAGAAACACAGGAATGGAGAGTATGTCAGGCAAGTAGGCTACATCCATTATAGATCATACATAGGGACAGCATGCAACAGCAGCAGAGCATGAAGAGCGAACGAAAGAAAACAAAAAGCTCATGTGTTTATTAAATTATCGTGGAAAATAAAATGATGAATGCAGCGTCTAACAGTTGAGGAAATAAAAGAATACCCTGACAAAATATGTGAATTAAGAGTTCAGATGTCTGAAACATAAATATGAAGCTACTGCCAGCAGCCAGTTAGCTTAGCTTAGCACAAAGACTGGCATGCTTCAAAACTCATACTCTCTCTCACAGAGTCACAACTCTGTCAGATCTGAACACAGAGACATGATCCACATTTTTTGATTCCGTATGACTTAGACATTCAGAAGATATCACTGATAGATAGAATGACAGTTATACATAACGCATGAAAGATAATTACCACAACTCATCCTAAATATAATAAAACTGTAATTTTTTCCTGGGAGTTCACCTCATTCTTCCAGTTGCGTCCCAGGAAGTGCTCAGCGACGTGAGCAGGTAAAACGTTCTCCAGCAGAACCCGGTTGAGGTTCTCCATGGTTTCGATCTCCTCACACTCCCTCTTGAACTTGTCCCTCCACAGGAAGTCCAACCTACAGTAATATTCATTCTGTTACAGGAGGACACAGAGTAAAGAGACACCTGTGTCATTCACACCGAGCACTCTGCTGCAAACCTTCAGGCCACAAAAGAAACGGCCACAAAAGCCAAGAAAAGAAACTGAAAGGTTGTCATTTTTAACAAGGTCTGATAGTTGATTTGGACTGGTGGGTGATTGGCGAAACCACAAATACATCTGCATCAGCCCCTGTGTAGTCTTCTTGCTG